>VFFE01007677.1:2572231-2670903 GCA_008921705.1 Burhinus oedicnemus | reverse complement strand
CACCCACCCCTCTCCTCCCCGCCCCCCCGCCTCCCTCCCTCTGGCTCTCCCCTTCCCCGCGCCGCCGCCCCGGGGAGGCGGCCGGGCCGCGCTCTCCCGCCCGGAGGACTCTGGTCACTGCCGCCCCCCCCCACCCGCCGGGGCCGCGGGCTGGGAAGGGGAGAGCCCTGGGGGGAGGGCGCTGCTGCCACTCATCCACTGACATCTGGAACTCCCTCTTTTCTCTGATGTCCTTACTCTTCCTCCCTTAACCTCTTCTGTCGGCTATAGACCGGTTGTGGGAAAAGCTGGGGAGGCAGGTGTCTGCAGCCTGGGATGTGTTTGTTACCCGTGGTGGGTCGGGAAGCTGTCCGGAAAGGGGCCGGCATCACGGGGAACACGCTTCATCCCAGTCTGCGGCAGAGGTGGCACGATAGGTGTTGTGCGGTAGAGAAGAGATTCACTTTAAGGTTTGAGTTGTACGCGGTCTCGGTGAAACTAGACCAGTGCTCTAGGCTGAGGCTGAAAGTGAAACGGGGTATTTATTAGAAGGTGGTGTTTGCGCCCTCGTGTCTGTGCGCAGCAGCGAGTGGCGGGAGTAGGGGCAGGAGCGGTGGCGGCCGTGTGTCGAGCCGCAGCAGCCACAGCACGCTGCCGCAGCACCGCCGATGCTTCTCTTGGCTAGCCCAAATAACGGCACCTTCCTCCTGTTCCTTTGTTCTGTTTCAATCTCTAGCTCTGCTGAAACTACATCGTGGCCAGTCGATTGGCATTAACTTTCTCCTTTTATGTAATGACGTGATATGAAGACTAATGATGTTAGTTATCGATCAGTGAAAGGGAGGTTCTACTCTGTAAGGAGCTGTGACTCCTCTGGAGCTCTGGGTGGTGAGAGCCTGGGAGGTGTCTTCAGTATCTGAAGATGTACTTAGTCAATTTTAGGAAGTGTTAGTTTTGGACGTTTGCTTCTTAATAAAATAAGAGCAGTACTTCAGTAATAAATCTAAGCGCTTGCTTGTCATGTTCATTGGGTGGTGTTTAGTCAAACGGGTCTGGTTCCTGAAGTCCCTCTTGGCTGAAGATATCTCTAGCATCAGTATGAACATAATGAGCAATGTTTTACCTTGCTAGATGGTTCAAGTACCAATGGTACCTGTAGCTAAACGGCATTGAAGAACAAAATTATGGTGAACGATGCATTGCTCTGAATAACTGTTATATGAGAAGAAGCTTTTGGAGAATGATAGTGGGTCCATGTAGGAGCAAACTTTATTCAGATCAGAAGATTTACAAAGCTATGCTGTAGCAAGGCTTAAACTTCCATGCTATCTTTATGGCCAGTAAAGCAGTTCTGTCTGTCCTGATAACTGTCATTGTAAAACCTTTATAATCTGGCAGAAGTTTGCACTGTGCATATACTTTGGTCTATTTGAAGCATATGTGCATATCCTAGGTGATCTTGAGTAATCAAGGAAAACAAAATGTATTAAAATTAAGACTATAGGGAGCATGTGACTTGGGGGTTATCCAACTAAAAGAATGATGGTTTCTACCTGCTCCTGCCCTGAGTTACTACCTGGGAGGCAGATTCTTGACCTTGCCCTGCAGTGTAATATCAATTTATACACCTTCCCCTGCCCCCATGTAGCATTTGAATCACAAATGCCTCAGCCTGCTGGAGGGTTGACAGACTTTTTGTTTTCCCTTGGGCTTGTTTACTTCCTACTAGTGGGGAGAAAAATGCAGGCAGTGCATAACATGAAGTCTCTTGACACCTGCAACTTTAAGCACATTGAGTTACAGGTTTTGGTGAAACTCTAGCTGAGACAAAAATGTTCAAGTGTAGGAATGGGAAAGATACTAGGAATAGGTCTCCTCCCTTGCTCCCATGTGATTAAGACAGGCCCTTAGAAGAACATAGGCCTTGAGCCTGTGTGTCTAAAGGGAGAATCTGTTTTAATTTTTTTACTGCAAGAAGAATAGTTCCTGCTGATTGTGGACTTTTATTCTAACTCTCACTTTTTCCGTGCCCTTCCCCCTCCATGTGCACTTTGATATCTGCTCAAATGACTGAGGTAACTTCTCAGATAAAGTGGCCTGCCAGTATTGATAACCTGATACCTAGTATCTCCCATTTAAGAGACCATGAAGCCTCCAAGAGAAAACTTCTTTAACTGTGTCATACTGAAAGTTTAAAACTATATAGACCAGCTGACTGAACTCTCAATCTTGGTGTGATAGCCCTTTTTGTGGCAGAACGGGCTACCAGTAGCATACTCACAATCCCCAACGTAACTCTTACGGTCACTTAATACAGAGCTTACCTTTTTTCTCTTTCCTTTCCTGCCTGCACCTTCTGCATAGTAAGTTAAGATGGGGAAGAAAAATGAATTTAGTTGTCTCGGCAATGTTGGACAGACAAAACCTAAGGATATCACTTCAAGTTACGGTGACTTGACTTATCCATAAGCTCACCGCAATGGAAGCGGATGACTCTGTATATCTGTGACTTATTTGCTCCTGTTTTAGTCAAACCATTCTTTGTGTGGGTTCAACTCTCCCAACACAAGTTTTCCAAAACGGAGGGAAGGGAAAAAGAGCTTTACTGTGATTTTTTGGTGATTTAAATGGGTTTATTGAAAGGTCTGACAAGTGCCCAAGAGTTAAGAGACTAAGAAGGAGATCAAGAAAGAACAGGCAGCACAGGAAGGTGGAACATCTCCTTTATGTGGCATTAAGCCGTTAGATCAGTTTGGTTGCCTTGAAACTTAAATTTAAGGTTGATCTTAGTTGGCCTTAAGGAAACTCCCTCCCTCATCCACCTTTCTACGCAGTAAGGGAGAGGGAATTCAGGGAAAGCAGTCTTTGGTGCCATGAGAAAATAAATATAAACTTTCTTTTACCAGGCTGATAATTCTTTCCTTCTAAATGACACTAGTGTTTCAGCATTAAACTAGTTTCATATTCTGTAATCTAAAAAAAGAAAAAGCAGCAGATTTCTGCAGTATCTGTCCTTAAATAGTGCGATAGGCTGTATCTGCGGTCTGTGAGTGTGTGCTGATCTGCAGTGCTGGGTGTGTGCATGCTGCATGTCTGTATGCAGCTCTGCAGTGCTGCAGGCAGCAGCTCCCTTACCCTGTGCTGTCCAGTAGACAGTGGTCAACTTCTTCTGTCACTGGAAAGCATTAATGGCCTGGACTGCAGGGTTTCCTTCTGCTGCATACTTTTATTACTTGTGCCTCCTTGTTTTCCTGGTGGAGAGCCATTTTATATAGCATGGCACAAATGTGTAAATGGAATGACATTTCTAGATAGTAGTAAATCCATTTTTCACTGATACTGAGATGTGATTCTTATGGTTTATTACACTTTCAATTTGTCATGCAAAAAATAATGGCTTATTAGAAAAACTTAATTAGTTAGCTTGTGACTGATGTCTTCATTAGGCACTATGCATATATTCTGAGTCACTCTTGCAGGTCTATTGTTTGACTGCAAATCAGGCTCCTTCTTCATTAAGGCAGGTAAACAACACTTAAAGAACAAAGTTGGGAAACCCATGGTAATATTCCTGTAATCAGTGAAAGAACTACTAAATACATCTACCTTTAGACCAAACTCTCACTAAGACCAAGTCAGATTACCGTAAATTCTCCAGAGGTAACTGGAGCAATAAGGAAAACATTCTCTGTGATGCTAGACTCTAGGACAACTTGCATCTGGTCTGTGCTTGTTGCAATTCATGCCTAACTTGAGTGCAGGGATGCAATACAGCAGAACTGTGTTTCTCTAGTTACTTGCCTGACTATACAATCACTGACAAGCTATTGTAAGTAATTAGGGAGTGTACTTGTCAATATGCGATTGCTGGTGTAATACAAGAATATATATACAACCTAAGATTAGAAAAACTGATGTCTTCTAAAGAACTTGGCCCTTCACTGTTCTGATCCACTGTTCTGCAATATGCTGGAAATAGTAAAGAATTACTTAGTTAAATTTAAAACTGCTGTAGAATCTAGTCATGTTTGGTATAGGTGTAGGGGTTTTTTTTTTTCCTCTTTTGTTCTCCTCCTCTCCATGTCTTGCCCTGTGCTGGTTCAAGAAGCCGACTGAAAACTTCCCTACTACTCAGCCATTCTCTAGCAGTGGGGCTATCTGCTACTTGGGTGTTAAAGGCACCCTGAGCTGCAAGCAGTATCTGTGCAAAAAAGGAGGTTGGTAGGTGGCTGGTGGTGGGGAAGGTGAGACTGTGGCAGCCTTATATTTTTTTTTTTTGTCACAAAACTACTTCTGAGTAAGGGAAGGACGAGTTCTAGTCTTCCAAACAGAAGAACTTACGAACTAAACACAGGAATACTAAATGCTTATATCACTTTTTTTTTTTAACCTTGCTGCTTAAAGACTGCTGGAATGTTGTGTGATACAGGGCAATATGCTAAACAGCAGATGCATGTGTATAGGACAGGTGAGTTTGCTTTTGCAGTATGTCACCTGGGAAAGTGAGATGTCTGGACCACTCTGCACACCCTGTACCATGTTTTTGCGTTAGGTGCTGTTCTTCCCTTTTAGGAGTGTGTATTCTTCCTGTCACTAAAGGCAGCCATCTCTGTGACAATTAAGGTGTTGCTGTTCAGTCAAGGAAGGCCTCCTTCTATGTGGGTTAGCACTTCCTGATTGCCCTAGTCCAAATAAAACCTCCTCCCCTATTACTTGTGACTCACTGACATATGTGTCACCATCCTTATTTTCCACATCACGTGGATGCTAAATCTTTTTTCTAGTGCATGAGTACATTGTTAAGCTATAACAGGTTCATGTGGAAGGGCAGCTTGTCTTCAAATGACACTGTCCACCAGGTACCAGAACATAATACACATTAAGGTGACTCTCAGTTCTTTGGAAACAGGGTTATCACCTAAAACAGGGAAAATATTCCCTCTCATACTGTGCTTTCTGAAAAACATGAGACCAAATACTCTGGTTGTGACACTGTCCCTTGTTACTGTTCTTGGTGACAGTCACTTCTTGTTTTCCCCTA
The DNA here is from genome assembly GCA_008921705.1 of Burhinus oedicnemus. Classification (NCBI taxonomy): domain Eukaryota; kingdom Metazoa; phylum Chordata; class Aves; order Charadriiformes; family Burhinidae; genus Burhinus; species Burhinus oedicnemus. The sequence goes on along the minus strand of VFFE01007677.1, from coordinate 2,665,883 downwards.
CATAAAGAAAGATGCTCTACCCAGAGACTCTGTCTTGCCAGGAAGCCTACAGAAAAGCTTCAGGTTACAACTTGACTAGTTAATGAGCACTATTCAAAGTCAGCAATCGGGTCCTTGCTCTGCCAGGTATTGCTGTTAAAGTGTATCTTGTACTCTGGCTAGCCCCTGCCTCAAAAAGACTTCTTGCACTTGCTTTTTACAGCAATGGGTAAATCCTAATTCACCTTCCAATCCCTTCCCAAGAGCCAAATCTTGAACTTGGCACTATACTTCTTTGTCTTGGGATAATAGAGGAAGATGCTTGTCAGCAGTGAAGTTCCTTACCAGCTGCTTGAGTCCTGGTGGCTTTTCAACCTTAAAAAGACAGAAGGTTTCTTGCAGCATGCTTATGTGAAGGTGGTGACCTTTCCTTAAGGGAATGGAAGGGAAGGGGCTTCTGACATATTTTCTGCAGAAAATGAAGTACCACACTACAGCTAAATGACAAAACACCTCATCTCTCATAGTTGAAGAGGTACTGCTTCACCTTTATAGCTGCTTGGGTGCTTGTTGAGCCTGTGCTGAGCTGATTCAATGCACTGACCTCGTTTTAAAGAGCTGGATAGCATGAACTCGTACTGACTAAAAGCACCATGGTTTGAAACCTGCACCATCAGCCCTAGTGGGAGGGGAAGTAAAGAGTTGACTAATGGTTGCCTGCTACTGCCTAGTTTCATGTAGGAGCACTGTTACACTGACCAGATGCTGATGACAGGATAAAGCTGTGATAGTACTCTACCTGTGGCTGTGTTGGAGCCATGGAAGCAGGTAGCATGAAGAGGTGACATAACTCTGGAAGGTACCTGATGATGAGGGATAACTTGGGCTTTGTAGCCTTCCACGTGACTTGGATTTATCCCCAACAACTGATAATGCTCTTTCCAGAATTAGTCTGGAAATTCTGGAGAATTAAAACAAACTCTTCTTGGATGCTGGTGAGGAAAAAAATAAACAGAAAGTGCCAAACAGAATTACATAGAACCTGACTGGCAAGATATACCACCCACATAAGCATGGCTTTAAAGAAGTCAGATTCATTGGTATGGGCTTGATTACTGCCGTATCTGCTCAGGGGGGTGGGGGTGGTGCCAGGGACTGGTTCTATTGCCTATCCTGCAAAGGAAGCTCCTCCTTCTTGGGGTTTAGTTGGGTGAAATAGTTGACTGAAGGCAACTGAAAAATCCACCAACACTATAAATTCAGATAATGGATGAGTAGCAAGTGACTAGTTTTATCTTTAAATGGTTTTAATTTTTGTCATAAGACTGGGCTATCCTGAAGAAGCAAGATTTCCTTAAGATACGTTTTTAGACTGTTTTATTGAAGCAATATAGCTGCCACTAAATCAGGGAATACTAATCATTTCAGCTGCAGCAATAGACCTCTCCATCCCACCTTTGAGTAGGCTCACAAGCAGTTTTCCAGCCAGAGTGGTATAGTCCTGCAGTTTGAAAACTGTGCTGCTTATATTAAGGATCTTCTGCTCATCTCTTCTTGTTTAACAATCAACTGCTAATGAGTTGACCCACTTTCTGGTAGGAATTTTCCTTTCCAAGTTATGAGGCTGATCTCAGAGGCACAGAACTAAAAACTGTCTATCGATAAATTTGAATTGTGCCTTTCAAACTGCTTTTGCCAGGTTCTCTGGTGCACGAATCCTAGCACAGTCAGGTCCAGCTTTTAAAATCAAGACTTCTTGTTCACAAAGAAGCCAAAAGTAAGCTTCTTTAGCAGACTATGGTACAGAAAAATAATGTTGAATCTCTCTGGTGCATTTATCAAACACTGTCTCTGTTACCACATTGAGTTACAGGATTTAAAACAATGAGTACAAGAGGCATTAATAGGCTGGTCTTGCTCTGTTATAGACTTTGCTAATTCATCTTTAAAAAGCTGTAACTAAGAAGCAGTCTGACTCAGAAGTGTGTTAAGGTACTTCAGTTATATTTGTATTGTACTTCAACACAGTTTTGGCATGTCCTGTTCCTGTGGCATCTTGATATCTGGCAACAGGAAAATAAACCTTTTTTAATTTTAAATTAAGAAAGACAAGTATGTCAGGTCAGGGCACCCATCTTTGAGTGGCTATAGACCGTGATTCTACTAAATGGAACCAAAGGTATGCAGGAGCCATATCATTACAGCCTTATTTCCATGATGGTGCTGATGAAGCAATGGATCTTGCTACACTTAGCCTCGATTTTAGTGCCTCCTCCCCTTCAGCTGCCATTGCTAATTATGCTGCTTTCAGAGGGGCCACATGGGGCTTGCTTGGTCTCATAAGGTAGCTCCGAGATGTTAGCTAGCCATACCTGGTATAAGAGAAGGGTCATAGACTTTTGTTACATGATCCCTTTCCTCAGGAAGGAGGAAGCTGTACCAAACAGGAGTTTTGCTCACCTTAAGTGTAGAAGGGATTATGTATTGAATTTGAGCACCTCCAGGTACCTTCCTGCCTCACTTAGTATAAGGTGGAATTTTTCCCTCAAATTAATCTTTGTGCGTTTTTGTCCCTTTAGCTTTGTTCTGTTACTGGAGATCTGCAGATTACTGTAAGCCTGTTCTGACTGAGACTTAGATGAGTGAGTCACTGAAACCTAACAGCAGGTGCAAGATTGTCTGCAGCTGGAGTACTGGGATGATAAGGAACATATAGGTACCTAAGCTTATCTGGCTTATTTTAAGGTATCTGAAGGGCAATGGACTGTGCTTACCTTAAGCTGAAGGGGCTGGTTTGGAAGCTAGTGGTGGAGAGACCTGAGAGAATAACCACCTAATTGTAACCAGAGAACCTTCTCATGTGCTGCAAGCTAATAGGGAGCATATATGGCCTGTAAGAGGGCATTTAATGCTGAGACATAGAAGGGAGGCAGTGAAATCAAGCCCTGCAAATAGCTGCAGTCAGGAACTGTTCCCCATTAAATTCCAAAAAATTGTCATCCTAGTTGGTGTCTCCTGCTTTTTTTGGTGTTTGAGTTGAGTGCTGCAGGTTTTTGCTGACTTGGGGGAAATTATGGCTTCAACTTTGTTTTGTTGGGTGAGCCTATACTGCTCTAGTACTAGTATTCAGTTCAAACACTCCAAGCCAGTATGGTGGCTAGGTCTAATCCTAATGGAGATCCTGGGAACAGAAGTAAGGTCACTATTTCTGCTTGCAGACTCAGTGTCTTGTAATTCTTTCCATCTTCTTTTGAATATCTCTTGTCATTAATATATAGAAACTAAGATCACAAATCTAATGCTGATAGCTTCTACTGAACCTGGAAAGTGACACCTTCTCTATTATATGAGTACTGGGAGACTTTCTATGCTGTGGTATTACTCGTTATACTGAAATATCAAGAGCAATGTTGTATAAATATTTTTTTACAAATTGTAGTTAAATGAACTTCTTGGGAAGTCTTCTGAATCAGTAGAAAACAATTGCTCTGATAGCTCTAAAATATAGGATATTCTCACTTTTGCTTTTAAAGGTCTGTTTAGATCTAGCTTAATACAGAGCTTATCTTCTCAAAACGTACTGTTAGAGACTACAAACTTCAGTGTACCATGGAAAACAAAGTGGTTCTGATAACTAAAAATGCTCTTTACACACTGTTGCATGCCACCATGTTTTAGTATAAAATGACATTCTGGTGGATGACATTCTGGGTAGACAATCTTACGGAAATTCTGAGTCCCTCTGTAGCACTGCCATTGTAAGGCCTGACTTTGTTAAAGACTGTTTAAATAAAATATTGTTATGCTTGTAAGACTCATGGGGTAAGAAGAGCATTTACACCCCTAACAACTAATTGCCTATCATATTTCTAGAGACTGAATGGTATTTCAGGTCAGGGTGTGTATCTATATGTGAAATACTCTGAAAGCCACTTGCTGTGCACTCCCACAAAACAAAGATTAAAATGGAAAAAGAGTTATAACTTCTGGAGTTTAAAAGAGTAGCTATCTTAAATGATGTTCAGAGTTGGTGTTGCCTGCAGTGGGAGGAAAAAAAAAACCCACCCTCCCTGGCTTGCCAACAGCTGACCTTGATAGTTCAGTTTCTTTTGCTGTATTGTTTTCCCTGTCTGTAAGCCCAGTGCTTTAAGTAGATTGTGGAAGATCTTGATCTTTGGGGGCGTGTACGTGGTTTTATATATGTGGGCTTTTTAATTCTCTAGACAATACAGTCAAAGCCTCTAACAGTGAACATAATACTGAGCAGATACTGCAAGCAGTGACTAAATATTTAATTTTCCTTAAACAGGAGGGGTTATAGTGGGAGAAGTCACTCTCACTTGCTCTGGCTGCAGCCAGTTGGATTCTTCCCCACCCCATGAGCAGCATTGCAACTCAAGGAGCTGCTGCTGACCTATCCCTCTCCATCCTCCCCCTCACCTCTAGTGTCTTTTACTTATAGCTATTAGTCTGAGGGTTTTAAATCTTTCTGTCAGTAATCGGGGCAATTGGCCACTGCCCCACTGTGTGACCTGCTGATGAGTTCCAGGTGGTTGTCATTTGGCTGGTCTAACTTCAATCTTCTCTGCCCCTGAACAGAGCAGAGCCCAGGACACAGCCTTTGCTTGTGACCTGCAACTGGCTCGCATGAGCTGTGTGTTGTTTGCCTGTGTAACTGATAGAGCAGGCTAGGATACACTACTGTCTTATCTCTTTGCATTTTTTATTTTGTATTTGTACTTCTGTAAATGCTCACAGGAGAAACAACTGCATGGTTTTTAGACTAACAGGTACTTAGTGCTTCTAGAAGTCCAGTTCTTTGAAATGTAGATATAAGGGAGAATACATTTGTCTATGTGAATATTTTCAAACAAGTGTTGTGACTTATTCTAATGGATTGGTAATGTAGATAGCCAAACTAGTGCTCCCATTTGGTACTAAGGCATGGTGAGGGAGTCCTTTAGTGAAACTGTCATCGGCTGGCCCAGGTTGCTGATCTGGCTTCTCTGCTAGCCAAATTACAGATCATAAAATAAATAAAAGTGTAAGTAGGGTATAGTTGCAAGTAGAATAGCAACAGAGATTAGAATGTAGTTCATGCTTTTGAATACATATATCCTGTTTACTGAAGCCTAGCACAGCTTCTGGTGTTATCAGAGCAATCAGTTTGCTGGTAGTAGAAATATTTTGCATTCCTTGGGGTAGAAAAGTAAGATAAAGGCCTTTAAAGTGGCTAGGAGGTGAGTTGTGGGCTACCCACTCATCTCAGCTACTGAAAATAAATAGCGTATTGATTTTTCTCTTGTACATCCCTCACCTCTAGGTGTCAAGTCTAAATGCTTTCTTTTTTTTTAATCTCTTCTTCCTCTTAGTAGCACATCTGCTTCTCTGCAAAGAACAGTTTCTTTTACAGATGCTCCCAAACTCTGCAGCAGCATGAGGTTAACCTGTCTCAGTTTCTTTAAATCTCTTGCATACTTCCTTACTTCAGACTGTGCATTGCAAAATGAGTGGCAAAGGAAGTGTGATTGCCCTGGCCAAAAATAAAAGCAAAAATACATGTGTAAGAGCGGGAGAACTTAAATTCTCCCTTGCTGTCAGTAGTAATTGCCAGCTCTATAGGTTGAGCTCAGAATGATGGCATTTATCTGTCTGTGGTGTTATTTAACAGCATCATCTTTAAGAATTTAGGCTATGAGAAGTAGCCTCTAGCTGAATAACTGATCTGTTTTGAGGCTGTTGTTTGCTGTGTTTTATAGAGCTTATTTCTCTGATACAGCCAGAATTCCTGTTTGACACCCCCCAACTTAACTGTAAATTGTGGATTTCTTTACAAAAGCTGAAGCTGACTTTCTGTCAAGTGCAGAATATATTGATCCTATTTTTCATTATAAGTTTAGAGAAATACAAAAATTCTTCTCAGTCTTGTGTTACTCTAGTACAGTTTCTCTTCACTAGCACTTGTGAATTCAGTACGGCATGAGGAAAAAACTTTGGTTAATAATCAAGCTGGAATACTCTCATTTGCCATAATAACCCTTAGGGTAACTGCCTTTCTCCCAGTTTCTAGATACCCCATCTTAAAAAAAACTTGTGCTGATGTCTTGTGCATCTTGGAGAAATTGAAAGAGCAATTCAGCACAAGTTTTTAAGATGACACAGAGCGTGAAGGGAAGATTTGGTCACTTCCACAGATAAGGAGGCCAGTTGGGCTAATTAAAGGATGTTTACAAAAAATACAGTGCATTCCTTTGAACTACTTAAAACTGGTGAGGAGAAAGCACCCCTGACCAGGAAACAATTTCTCAAGGTGTTTAAGCTGATCTGAGACTATGGCCAGTCTGTCCTTGTTCTCCCTTCGTCAGCACCCTTGGCTATGTGTTCCTATCCTGTCCTCTACACCAGCTCTAACAGTCATGCACTCAGCCAGATGAGCAAGTGCTCCTGAAAAACTTGTGTTGGCATGTTTGTTTTTTTTTTTTTTGGACAGGTTGGTGGGGAAAGTTAGTGCTGTGGCAAGGGAGGGCATAGCAGTGGATGGCCACAGGTGGGAGAAGGGCAGGACAGTCTGGGTTATCTTGAGTTGCTCTTGAAAGCGTAGCCAGGTTTTGTGAGCACCACACTTGGTTCTGAACTAGATGGTACAGTATAACTGAAATGATTAGAAACTTCAAGACTCTTTCCGATATAAAACATTGTCTTAAAATTTAAAGACCTATCTAAAACTGTGTCCATAGACTTGATTAAGAAAATGTTCCTAAATTTTAAGTAGAACACTGAAAGCATTTTCAGATCCTGAAGCTGTTGAACAATAGTCTCTGCTGGTCTTAAATATTTATGGCAACTGTTGGCTGTAAAATAGGCTAATTCAGCTATAAATGCTATTTTTTCCCTGTTTAGGGAAAAATATCCCATGCAGCTTGCTGGCAAAGCCACATGGACACATGAATATTAGAATCCAGGTACTTATACCTCTAAATGTAAGCACCTAACTGTAAAGTTACAGGTGTGATAAATGCCACAAAACAGAATAATAGTGCAGTGTTACACACATTGTAAAAAGATCATATCACTATAGTTTGGTATCCAGTACTTCCATTTGTAGGATAAATTGTGGAACTTAAATGGCTTTTTTGTTTTCATCCCAAAAAAATTATTTAAAATATAACATATCAACTTTTTCTTCATTAAACAATCTCTTTTGTTTTGTGTGTGGGTGTTGCTGGGTTTTTTGTTTTGTCTTTTTTTTTTTTTTTTTTTTTTTTTTTTCCAAAGGGAGACTTTGCCTCCCACTTCCCTTGGGCATTGTTTTTTCTTGACATCCCTTTCTGTGGGTGGAGGACCATTCTCACAGCGACTTCCTCTCTAGTCTCCCACCCTGGACTTCCCTTCCTTCCTTACAGGCTTTTGCATCATGCCGTGTTGTCCAGCCAGATATGATTAATTACGAGTTCCCTGTAGGGTATTAATATTACTGTGAATTATCTGTAGGTTTTCAATGGAAACTACAGTACAACTGGCTTGAACCTACAAATTAGAGTTGGAAACTCCTTATGAACTCAGCATAGCCCCGTATAACTATTTCCCCTAGCTTAGCTTTACTCCGTAAAAATGTGTGTTACCCTGTTCCTATAGTTCTAGCCAAAAACTTAAGGCTGTTTCTTCCCTGCAACCCCTGCTCAGTAATTCAAATATCGGTCTTGTCTCTCTCCTCTCACTCTCCATCCTGTGCGCTTTCTTTCTTGCCCACAAGTATGAAGCTTTTTCACCTTTCTTTCATAGCCTTTACAGGCTTCAAATCTCTGCAGTCTCTTCCTGTTCAACTTTGTTACTACTGCTGCAGCTTTCAGGGTCAGCCAGTCTGTTTGCATGAACATTGCAGAAGTGCCTCCCAGTTTTTTACAGTCTTGGATGGGCCAGTTCCAGAGCACTTGAGGGATCAGGTTGTTTTGTCTGTATAATTAAAGGGGAGAGAAACCAGATCAGAGGATCTGTCCTCTGGTTTCTTGCTACTGTGTTGCAAAACAGTCCAGAACCTGTTGGTCGCTAGTCCTTGACAAGATTAACTAGACAAATTTTAACAGAAAATAGAGGAACTCCAAATCTGAGTCTGAAGCATGGGGAACTTCAAGGAACAGTCTCTTTTTACAGCTGAAGGTTGTGCTTTGGAGGATAACAACTGAGCCATTATGGTCCCTTAAGGTATAAAGTTGCCTAGATCAGAAGAGCACCCTCAGGTTACTGCTGGCACAGGCTAGATAAAAAGGAAGAGGATGTACATTGTGAAGAGGACAAGGCATGAGAGTTGACATACAAGATTGCCTTTTAGCCTTATAATCTCTCACTAAATCGTGGTCACCCTTCGTTCCAGTCTGTAGAAGGTAATGAAACTCAACATACATGCATTCCTCAGAAGTTCAGCGTAGTCAGCCTGCTTAAAGGTCATGGAGGTGCTTGGCACCTGTGATGGCAATACTGGCCTGTTAAGTAAATTCATGGGTTTTTTCTCTTACAGTGAAAACTTCAGGACCGTTTGCTTATGCGTACTAAGTGTTGTCTTTTCTCCCTGTAAAATGAGCAAGAGTAAAAATGCTATGACTTGTTTGGGGTAAGTTAATGTTCAACTAAACACCATTTCACAAAGTCTTCTACTCCACTGCTGGAAAGCAGTGCATCATTTAGATTGCAGTAGGAATTCTAACGGTAATGTAAAAAATAGAAATGGGCAGTTAGTGTAAGATGTGTAACCAACTTCCAATCTCTCATATTCTTTTACTATGGACTATACAAATGAATTTTGCATTGGCTTTGGTGAAACTGTCCTCATCTGGCCCCCTTATTTGCTGCTTTTCCTCTTCCCCCTCCCTCCCTTCCCAGAATCTCATGTAAAAAAAATAAAAACATGTTTCTTCATTCCAACTCTAGATTACACACTTCTAAAGTACTTTAGAAGTACTGCATAATGTAGTCAAATCAGTCTGATTTAACAGAAAGGTGTATCCTGTTCTTTCAAGGAAACAGATGTAGAAAGGAAAGAAAAATTACAAATATTTAAATATATCGGCAATAAAAAAAATTTGGATAACTGCTGGTTATGTAAAAGTTCTCACAAACTAGTTTTTATAAACAAATTTCACATAAAGAAGACTATTTAATGGGAAGAAAAAGCTTAAATTAAATCTTGAGTTCCTTTTCTCTTTGTTTCATGAAGACTGAGTGCATAACAATTACTGTCAGGAATTCTCCCTAATTAAAAAAAAAAAAGCCCTCGAGCTTCTGTCTTAATTAGGTTACAGAATGAGTAATTCTCTTCTGCTGCAACTACACAACAAAAAAACCCCTTCATATTCAAACTGGTTGTTTGTTTTGCTGGCAGGCTTAAAACACTGCTTGTCAAACTTAGAGTACTTTCTCTTTTTCATGTACACTCATGTAATAGCTCTATTCCAGTTCCTATAGAAATCTTAACTGAAAAACACCCACATGACTGTAAACCTGTGTACTTTGGTGGCAAAAAATATGGAATTTTTGAGCTAAGAACTCTGTGTTTGCAAGTGAATTGCTGGAGTGACTTCTAGTTTCTGAACTCGAGCACTTAGAGAACGTATTTCAGCAACTAGTAAAAGAAAAATAGCCTGTCCTAATGAAGTTAAACCCAGAAACAAAACCAAAGCAAAACGTCTCAAAATTTTATTGTAAAAACTGAGCAATATTGGCTAAAAAAAGTTGAGCTGGAAGGCTGAAAATGTAATTGAACAAAAAAGAAAAAATCTTGGTGTTGAGTTGGAGCAGCTTTTCTGGGAGAACAGAGGTATTCAAGTCTGTTAGGTAGTCAATTTCTGTAAAACACAAGCTGCTGCTTAAATTAACTACAAGGATGTGATATTTCCATGTGAAAATCTGGTGACCTGTTTGAGAAGATAGGATTGTATCAAATAGGTAATGGCTTTGCCACTCCATCATCTTGACGCTGGGCATGGAATAGCAGAAATAAAGACAGGAAACATGGGCTTTGACGTATGTTAGTGGAATCTTGCCATGGCCCTTGAGTGGAGCTGAAAATTGGCTCCAGACATGTGAACATACAGCAATGTCCTTTCAATTGAGTGAACTTTGAGTTCTTTAGTATCGCTCCCTTTGTATTTGAAGGGCTGCGATTCTATTTTGGCTACTTCTGCCATCTGCATTCTGTCAAGCTCTAGCTCTCTTTTAAATCATTAAAGCAGAGGAAGGGCAGAGACTTTTGAGATGCAGTTGATTTGAAGGTATGTCATCATACTTCATGAAAAACTCCTTAAAGTTGAACAACCATGGTGGCATTTGCGTTTTTGTTCAGTTTTGCTGTACGGGATGGTCAGCGTTTGCTGAAGTGCTTTGCTGTATCAGCATCCCCAGTTGTTAAAGCTAAGTGTGGACAGTCCTTAGTATTTCAGATGTTTTGTGGAAAAAAAAAAAAAAAATTCTTCTCTGCTTAAAGGAGGCTTTAAATTCCTGCTTTTTGTGACAATAGCAGTTTCAATATGCACTTCATGAGCTTTTGCCCTGCAACTTAGCAGCCCAAAGAAGGGGCCAGGATTTATCGCTCTATTCCTACTGTTTCACTCCTGGTGTCTTTTCTTCTAATGAAGTATAAAGGAATAAGCTTATTTAAAACCCCTTTAAGTGACTTATCTGATAGTCATCTTAACAAGTGTCACCAGAAATCAAAGCAATCTCTCATCATGTGAACTTCTTCGAAATGTCTTTTGTTCTCAGTACAGCAGTTTGTTCATATCACAAGTAGTCTTTTCTACTTCAGTAATTGCACCTACCATCTAATTTACATACAGAGTGTCTATATGCAGAATTGCGTATTACATAGATGTTTGGGAAAATACAAAGTTTAGTTTGCCTTTTTTACCTTGTTTTAAACAAAAACCTACTTTTTTTGTGTGTGGTTTTTTGCAATTCTTATAGCAATGCCTAATTTAATCACTGATCTGTTACTTGCTCAGGGGATCAAAGGAAAAGGGGGAAAATGAAAATGTAGAGTAAAATGACAAACCTGGGTTTCCTGAGGTCATTGTTCCTGCAAATGTCTATTCCTTAGCTGATTCTTCTTGTCAGAAATAAGTTACAGACCCAAATGTAATTGTCAGAGGTCTTGATGGCTTCTTTGGCATGACTGCCAGTATAGTGGAAGTGAACATGTAACAGAGGGAATAGGTAATATGTCACACAGTGTAAGTTCAGAGAGCTATCATTTGTACCTGTCTCAGTTTCCATGTTAGTAACTTAGTTATTTTCATGCAGAAATCTTCTAAAGTGTACAAAAGCTGTATAAATGCAACTCTTAAAGTATAAATCTCATTACCTTGAGATGCAGTCCATTCAGAGTGTCTGTATTTCCTGTTGATGTCTCTCCAGTTCTCTTGTTCCCGTTACCTGCATGAAAACTACTTGCATGAAATCTTTAACTCCCTAACTATGACAAAATCTGTATGCATTTTTGTCTTGTTCTGTGTAAACACTAACCAGATTATAGTGTATAGAACAGGGCTGGTAATTCAGATACAAGCCAATGTTATGGGGTGGTGGCAAAGGCAGCCTGCTCTCAGTAACTGTTCAGTCATGTGAGTGGAAAATTCTTTTCTTAAGCATGATCTTGGTTCGGTGTGTGGCAACTCACCTTACTGATGAAAGGACTTTGAACTCTATACTTTCTTAACTTCTGTATCTGGTGAGCAACCTTAGAGTACTTCTGAAGTAGACTTCTAGAAGAGATAAATTTCTATAGGATTTGGTAAGTGTGTGCATTGCATGCTACTTAGGAAATTTGAGTTTTGCATGTTTGGAAGCTTCCTCCATGCATGTTTAAAAATGACTTTTTTTTTTTTGATTTAACCACATGTATTTCTTGTTTTTGTTTTTTTGTTTTCCTTCCCCCAACAGCTGGCTTACCCCTTGGTGTTCTAAACTTGGCCAAAATAAAACCGTATCAGAGAGGCTTTTTCTGTAATGATGACAGCATCAAGTATCCGTTCCATGACAGTACCATCACATCCACTGTCCTCTACACAGTGGGGTTCACCCTGCCCATTTTGTCTGTAAGTAGCTAATATATAGGGAGCTTTGGTGATGGGAGTAATGTATGCCTTCCAAGAGTTCAGCACTGTGACTGTGAGTTTAGGATAGCCTATATAGGCAAAATCCCATATATGTGTAGTTATATGCATGTGAAAGGTGCTGTTGCTACTTTCTTATTGCACAATCTCTAACTGCTAGGATCACTAATCTCATTTGTTTTATGAGCAGAAAAAAATGGAGATGAGGATTTAAACTGTATTAGTTAGTCTACGCTTTTATTACTGGGGAGAAAAATACTACAGGCTTCCAAAATGCTGTGGAATAAATACATCTCTTGTTCAGAATGGGTTAATGTGATAACTTTAACTCTTGTGATATTAAAATTTGCACTGTAGTGGAGTGCACAAACCTATAAATAGTGACTGTTGCTTCCATATACTTTTTACAGAAATAAGACTTAATTTGGACTCAGTGGGTTTTCTTAGGTTTAAAAAAATGTGATGACTCTTTAAACCCTTCAAAATGGGATACGGAGGCTGAAAACCTAGTTGCTTGTAGAAAGGAGGCTTAGTGCTTTCAAGACCATATGATTTTTACAAAGAACAGTTTACTTTTTTTTTCTTGAGTAGGTTTTTCTAACAATATTTTAAGCCTGATTGTATCCAAATTTTTAGTAAGGTTTGAGCTGCTTTAGAGAACTGAAATTTAACTATTCAGAACAGTCTTGAACCTAAAACTATATCTTGTTGTTTCTGCCTGCAGTGGTTGACCAAACTATATTAGAGATGGTCATAATATTTGGTCTTCTGATAAATGTATATGCTAAATTAATCAGTAGGAAGTATATATTAAACTGGTTTAAGGATGGAAGCAGTCATTTAAAACAAGTAAACAGAAATCTGCGGAACCTTTACATGCATTACTCTAGTTTTCCCTTAAATGCTTATTTAGTAAAGCTTGCATTAGTCCTACGCAGTAAAGGTAGACACAACAGTTGTTATCGTTAGTATAGTTTCACTTTTGAGGAAAATTTGTCTGAAGTTTGTCATTTTTGACATGTACTGACATATATCTTCAGCACACTTCAGGAAAATTTCTTTTCCAGTAGGGTTCATGTGTACCTTAATTGATATGTGTACAGGTGAACTAGCAATTGCAGCTCTCTGCAGTTTTGGACTTCTAAAGAGGCATTTCAGTTGCAGTTAGATAATCTGTTGAATTGCTTGATTTTTTTTGTCTTCTATTTTTTAGATTTGAAAAAGTTGTTCCTGTAATAGAAAGGCAATTGAGAGTGCATTTTTTTTCTGGCTCTAAAACAGTGGAGTAACATCTGACTTACAGCTAAGATACTTCAAAGTATAAACATCTAAGGAGTGGTGTGGACAGCTATTGTAACGCTACCTGCCAAGATATCTAAAATTATAACTTAAGAATTAGACTTGTCAATGATTCCAGTTTATTATATTTTTCTTCTATGATACTTTTGTAGGATTCACACAATAAATTCTTATTGCCTGTCTTTGTGCAGGGAATTGGAGTACATAATTGGAATAATCACTTATGGTGTCCATGCTGAGAGAAGTTTAAATAAATAAATAAATAAAATTCTGAAGCACTTGTAGCTCTGTAACAATACAGGCTATCCAGATCAGTTTTCTTCAGTCTGAACACTTTACAAATCTTAAAGCAACACAGGCTTTCTGGAATCTAGTGAGAAAGGAGTCACTACAGTGTGTATATTACTGCCCTGTGTAGTTAACATGTTAACCTAACTGGCTTTCTTAGTCTCAAGTTTTAGATTTAGAGAGTTCTTTAGCCTCATGCAAGAGGTGAAAAATCACTTATGGCTACTGAAAACTGAGAGCTAGGTTGAGCTGTAGAGCTAGGGAGTATGAGATCTGGGTTATTACAAATTACTGAGTTGAAAATGGGTTCCAGTTGAATGGTTTCTAACTTCAAGGTTGCCTTTATTCAAAATGGACAGGGAAAGCTGATCAGTCTGGGAATCAGTCTGAATCTGACATTCAGACTGGGTTTTTTTTTTTGTTTTGGACTGACTCAATGGAGGCTTGCAACTTTTTTCCGAGGCAGCTTAAGTTTTTGGAAGTAGTATGTTCCAGAGTCAACATCCTCAGCAGGGACACAGCTGGCTCATAAAAGCTTATTGGGCAGCAACGCTGATTATCCCACATCTAGTCAAAAATGTTATCCTGACATGAGACTTTCCTGAAAGGAACACGGTTCTCAATAAAGGAATTAATGGTAAAAATTGGGTCTAATGGTATGCAAAGAAGAGTTGATAAATTGCACTTTTGTGCAAACTTTTCTTCCCTAATTAAAGACTACTTCAAACAGGATACTTATTCCTAAATAGGACTTATAGCTCAGCTTGGTCACATCACAAAATAGAGAGAAGAACTTCTGGTAGGAAGCTAAGGGAAGCAAAAGGAATCATATTTGTAACATGGAAAAAAAAAGATAAAAATGGTTAATTGAGTAGTAGAGTGGTTATAGCCCTTCCCCTTAGCATTCAATAATGTACAGGTATTGCTGATCCCGTTATTTAGTCCTTAGTCCCTAAAGCCTCATGAAATCTGAGCAGAAATGCTCGAAACACTATTATGCATATGCTTCTTGTTGCATTAACAGCTTGCCTGTCTTCAGTGCAGTAAGAAATGGCCTGAACATCTTGCTGTATAATAACAAAAGGTCTTGTCTGGTTCAGTTGTTGGGGTAGGACCATAGTGGAATATAAAACAACTTCAAAGGGAAAAAAACACTAACCAAACCTGCAATAATGAGTAAGGCATAGTTATTTCATTGTTAAGAGGTCTCTTTGTGCACAAAAGAAACCAGACTGCTTGAACATTGATTTGTCTTGAGAACATTTCATGAAGATTTACAAGATGTTAGAAACACTCAGGGATCTTTAAAAAATAAATAAAAATTAAAAGAATGCTCTTAGAATTCACAATTTCATTTATAGCTCTGAACACTTTCTTTTCCCATTGCCACCTTTGATCAGGAAATGTCTGGGAAAGAAACTAATGTTTATTCTTTTCCAAGTGCTGCTTCATAGTATGCTAATTTTAAATTTTCCAAATCGTTGTCTGGATATGAAGCACAATTTTTGTATTAGAATTTCTGGAGACTTAAACAAGCCTTGGTAGTGTTCTGAAAAATGAATCTCATCAGATGTCTAGGCCAGTGTTCAGAGCAGCACATGTCCATGATGACTGACATTTCAAGAACCCCAGAAGATCTTTCCAATAATTCTGCCTTCCCAAGTCTTTTAGATTTTTAGAAAGTAATTCTGAATAGTCTAAAAGCCATGACTAGTTAGGGGGTGGTGTCTGTAGATTGCAACTCTAGGAATATTTTGAAATGAATCTCTAAGATTATGTACTTGGTCTGGCATTTTTGGTCTTCAACTGTCTGCATTAGATCAGCTCTTCGTAGTATAAATGACAAACTAATGTCAGTGTCTTTCTCTTGCAGCAAGGTCCAGCCATGCCTATTTGCATGTGTCCTATTCAGTTAGTTTTTTCTGATGACTTTGCATCCAAATCAATTTTCTCTTCATCCAGTCATCTTGCTTCTTACAACTGCTGCCTTCAGCAACAATCATACAGCTTCTCCTATATGTAAGGGTAGCTACAATGCAGGGAGGGAGAAGCACAGAACAAAGGAGGCCTCTCTGAAGCATCCTTCTCACCAAAGGAGCAGAAGAACAGAGCAACTCAAGAGTTGCTGAGTTTTCATCTGCTCCCCATGATAGGTTCTGAGCAGGATTTCTGTAGTTCCCTGCCAAAGCTTTGCCTGGCTGCTCTGTTCTGGAGTTGAAGGGACACAACCCACTGGTGAGTTTCTATATGACGGACTGATTCTCTAGGGGGCAAGAGTTCAGTTCTAACTCAAAGTGCCCCACTGAGTTTCTGGGAAACAAAGTAGTTTACCACAACTGTTGCTACTAAAACAGGTAATGCAAATGCCAATGTTCCTCACGGGAAGCATTCAGTAGTAAACAGAGTTTTGAGTAAGTCACTTCTCTGGGATGAGGTCTACTGTTTGGGACTTTGAGAGACAGGAATGTTATGGGCCTGTAGGTCTTAATTTCTCCACCTTGAACACATCCAAAAGATATTTAGGTGGTCAGGTCACGTTTTCTACTTCAAAACACAAAACAAATCTTAGTCTGGTTTGGCAAGGGTTAACGTCTTCACTATCGTGATGCCTTCTCAAAAGGGACTTAGGTAGCTTTGCTCCTGTGCCAGCTTTAACCTATTAGGCATGAGGCTTAATGTTTTCAGAAATGTTTCCTTCTACCATTTGTATCAATGTTCTGATTGTAACTTTCTTCCTACAGATTAGCACAATCACAGTTTGGAGGCAATCTCCTGATTTCTTTTCTGGCAAAAGAAACTAATGTTCTTTTATGCGCTGTTTGTGAAAGGAACAAATTTTGCAGGGAAACTTTTATTGAAAGCACCTATTTGATTAACAACATAAGCACTTACTGGGCTAACTTGTATTTTTCTTGAGGGACAGATGTAGCTACTGCTGTGGTAGAGGCTGATAAAGCAGGGGACTGTAATGACACCTGTTGAAGACCGAGATTGGTAGATGTGCACTTCATTTTTTTGCAGCAGCGTCAAAGCTTTATGGCTCACTGTTCATAGTTTTGCAACTAATTGAAATTGAACCTGATGTTTGACACTGGAGTGGACTTCTGCATCTTTTAACTTAACTTTCAGGTTTTGGGTTATGTATTAGTTTTATTATGCTCTGAACAAGACCTGGCCTCTTCTATGGTAAACTTTTTAAAAAGGAGAGTAATGTTTTATCTTCATATTTTTTTGGCATGTTCATGGCATCTTTTTGGGCAATGCTGTTGAACTTCATAATCTGGCATGAGTTCTACTTGACACTAACTGTTCATCTTGTACGATTAGATGAGTATCATCTCTGAATCCACACTTATTCTGAGAAGTAAACTGCTAATTTGTGTTTGTTCAAACTCTGTTTAAAGCCAACATAATAACAACCCTTTGTTTATACTATGTGAAGGGTTAATGTGCAGGGTGATGCACTTTAGTTGAACTGGTAATTCCTGGGTGAGATCAGTGCTGTGGGGGACAGAGGCTGAGAAATGGTAATTGCTGCATCCAGCTTTAGCCCCAGTTCTTCCCTGTCCATGGTGAGGGTGTTTGGGTGGGCTTGGTTTGAAATCAGTTGAGGAAACATCTGAGGAGTACCACTTCCATTTTGGTACTTGTACAAATATCTCATACCAGATGCCATTCATTTTAAATAAATTGCTTGTGAAGTCTGTGGACTTAATATTGTACTTTTCTCAGTCTTTCAGGTACATTTGTAAATACAGTGGTGAACAACACACACAGTGTTTGAAACTGAGTGAATTAGTTGGCAGTATTAGAGTGGAAGGAGCTCCAGACAAGGCCTTTCAAAATGCTGAGTGAAGAGCTTGGCCATAACGATGAGAAAGCCAAGCAGTCACAGTGGTTTGGAGTTGTTTTTGAAAGTATTATTTAGTAGAGTGTATGAAAGGGTAAAATGGAATAGGGAGAAATGTAGGGAGAGGGAGTTGCAACTTAAATATTTGTCTTGTCATTTAAGCAAAAAAAAAAAAAGTCTGTGGAATAGGTTTTTGTTTGTCTCAAGTCTCATACCTAGTTACTAATAACTTGCTGTTGACATCCAGCATTTAGACCAGAGACTCAAGGGGCTGGCGAAAAAGGGAAGGGACTGCACCAGAAACTAGAGATGAGCAACAGGGAAAGTAAATGAAAGAGGAGAAAGTTTCTTTTTGTGCTGCTCTTCTGTTTCCCTTCCCCTGGCTCACCCTATTGTACCTCTTTCTGTTCTGCCTTAAGCAGCAAAATGCTCATGCAGAGAGATCATTTTTATTCATCTTTTCTGGAGAAAGCCAAATGAGAAAATGCAGATATTGATCTTGGTAAACTATGGAGTGATGGTATAAGCGTATTTCTTGCTAGGTGCCTTCCTGAACTCTAAAGCTCCTTTTAAGAAATGGAAAGTAGTGTTGTTCTGGTACTGAGGAGAAGTCAAAATCTTAAGTTAATCTGCAAAGAGCTGTATGATACCATAACCAACCCCCACAGATTGTGAACAGTTATAGAGTAATTGTCAATGCAGAAGTTTTAATGAAGCTTTCACAAAATGCATGTTTTTCCAGGCAGGATTTCTAGTGTTGTGCAAATGAATACTATGGATGTTTTTGCTGATGCAATCAGTAATGAAATCTCTACAGCATATTCAGGGCAAATGTTAGCTTGTGCTTTCTGTCTTAATTTCTGGTGTAAGGAGACTTAAATGTCAAAATACTACTTGGACTTTTTTTTTAATAAGTCTAGGTTTCACTTTGGTTTTAAAGCTACACCAATGAAGCTGGCATTAGGTAATAGCATGAAACTGATGGTGACTTTTCTTGAAGTGCTGGGAGAAAAGACAGCAAAATCATTCAGTTCATTTTGTTCTCTTTCTCTGGAGAAAGACTATTGCTACCCACTGCTTAAGCACAGATTTTTAAAGCTATTTTGTCTGAAACATATCTACTGTTTCCTAGTGTCATTGCATCTATTCTTTCTGATCCCTTTAATATACCAGGAGGATGGAGTACCAAGGCTAAAGGTGGCATTTAAAAAAAAAAATAAAAAATCATCTTATTAGTAACATCAGTACATTCAAGCAATTACTTCACCAAAATCTTAAGAAACTAAATAGTCCTGGGATTTGATGAAGAATCCTTAAATATATAAATAGTTCATGGAAATGTGGGAAGTGGACAGTAACAGTAAGTGGTCCCTGACTTTCACGAGGGAGGAAGGTACCAAGTAGAGCTCTCCAGGAGTCTGCCCTGTTCAGTATAGTCATAAATACCCTCAAGGGGACCTTGTGCAGTGAGGCAGCAAAGTAGGGTACTCGGAACAGTAAATACAAAGGATGGCCATAACATGGCTGGTGAAATACAGCATGGATAAATGTCAAGTGATGTCCTTCCTGAGGAAAAGGACATATGTCCTTCCTGTCCACAAAAAGGACAACTCAAGGATGGTGTATAACGTGATGTTTTCTCTCTTCACTGGAGTGGTAATGATCAGCTTTTAGTTTCATGGAGACATCAACTTCATGCCCAGTAACAGTGAAGAAGCCTAATCAAGATTAGAAACTTGGAAAGAAGTAGACATGTGTTATACAGGATATTTACAGAAAAAATCCCAACATAATCAGTCAGAAATCACTTCAGCTTGTGAGGAAATCTAATCCATTAGACTGTATGAGTCAGACTACTGGACAAGCACACTATAGTTGTTTAAAATCTTTAGTCTTATCAGTTGAGCCACTTTTGTTTCTACCTCTTGTACTTTGACTGAAAGGCTGTTTCAGAGGCCTATATAACTCCCTCACTATGAGTATCTTTGTCAACTGTAGTTGTGGCTATTTAATTCTTGGTTGCTATTGCTCTTTTTTCTGCTATCTACTGCCTATACAATTAGCTGATTTACAGCCCTTAAGTTCTGCTAAACTGCAAGACCCAACTGCTTTAGTTTTTGAGATAATGAGCAATGTACCTTAGCAGTCCTTCTGGCTGTGTTTAAGACAGAGGAATTAACATCAAATGTGTCTGCAAGTTCTGATTGAGCACTGTTTCAGAAGAAATTCTTGTCAGGTGGCTAAAAGTGTTAATGCCTTTGAAAGACTTGTCTAATGGTTGGCCTAGTATTTTGATATATAACAACCATAATAAGCAGACATTATTTTCCCCTCCTATTTTGAACTGACAAGCTGCTAGCTCATCAGAGTTGCTTAACCTCCAAGTGCATGACTCTGAACTCATTACTGCACAAATCTCCATCTGTTCTCTTACTTCAGTCTTTAAGAGTTGTTTTGCAGGCAAAGCTGGCTGACCTTGATCTTCCACTGTATCAAACAGAATTGCCAGGTCTGTCAACAGTATATCTACTAGTTAATCATTAGTGATGCTGTCATATGCACTGCATAACACTAGCTTGTTGGCTTTATCCTTAATGTTACCCTACTGGTAACCTCTTCCCAACCTTATAATTCCTCTTAACATACCTGTTGTCATCTTCCCTTTAGGCAATTTCTTCACTGTGTTACAATTGACTTGGAAAATAAAGTATACATCAGGAACGCTTTTTGATATTGTCATATGGGAAGTATTCAGTAGAGAGCTTTTAATGACCCTCTGACATCTCCACTCCTTACTTAAAGGAGTACTTAAAAAAACCAAACAAACCTCTCCAATTTCTTCTACTTTCACGAAAAACTGAGCCCGGCTTATTTTTAGTAATTCTCCTTTTTAATGTGCCAAACTTTGCCCTTAAAAATTGTAGCTTGTTTAGGAGGGAAAATGGATATTTGTAGAAAAAAGCAGAGCCATTCTTTTAACTTACTGTGGCAACACAGGACTATTCCAGATGAGTAGGATTTTTTTCCCAGTGATTTGCTGTTGAATCTTTGTTACTTTTCCTTGAGAAACTACTTTAGGCTTTTATGTGGATAAATCTTCTAGCATGGAAGTATAGGAGGTGGTGTACTTCTATTAAAGTTTGTTCTTCACTTGTATCTGGGAAGTTAAAGACCTTGACACCAATGATCGTTGTACTATTATGAAGACAAACATCTGTTATCGTCAGTCATATCCAGTCCCTCTGTGCCAGCAGGTTTCATACTTAGGAAACTTCTACTGTGATGCAAAAACTTTTTCCTGTCTTCTAAAACTATTGTATCTCTCAGGGTGAAAAAGTAACGTCAATCACAAATCTAGGGAAAACCCTACTGTTGTACTTACTATAGTAAGAGTCTTTGCCTCTTTCATTGCTTATGCCAGTTCTTCTGCTTGTTTCTCCTGCTTGTATTAATGAAAAAGCAAAAGTGTGTTTTTCCCTGTCTTTGCGTTGTCTTCGAGGTCTAGACTTGCACTGTGTAAGTACTTAGACTATATATTTGACATAACTTGGATTTGATTTCAGAAATTTTGCTTTTTTTAAAAACAAACTTAAACTCCCACAAACCCAAACTTTGCTGATTCATTTAAAACAGAACAAACCCCTTAAGTATCATGAGAAGTTCTTCTTAATTGCCTCACTTGCCAGAAACAGTAGGAGTTGCTGCCCCTCTGGTTTGATTTCTACTTGTTCTGCTGCTCCCACCAGCTAATAGTGAAGCCAATCCATATGTGTTTAAAAGAAGTAAATTAAGCCTGCTGTATGGAGTGTGTTCTGAGGGAGTAGGTATTTTAGCCAAAGACTCAAAAGCTGCTACTGGGTAACTGTCTTGGATTGAGCAAAATATAAATTACAAATGTGGTAGTTCTGTGACTTTAGTTTTCAGTTTAACAGTGTTAAGTCAATCTGATCAATCTTACAGTAATCTGGTTTTTAGAAATTAACTTATCTCAAGCTTTCTTGGAACACATCTCCTTTCAGTGCTGAAATGTACTGAGAACAGCAATAAAACAAATGACTGGAATTACTACTTAAAAATGTTGTACAGTTGGGAGAAACTCAAACACTTAATGAGGTTTATTATATAAGCTTTTTTAGCAGTATTGTATTTCAATGCATAGCTTCAAACCAGGTGGGTACCTAGAACGTTAAGACTCATACAGTCTTACCTAAGTTTTGCTAGTTATGACTTCAGGAAACTGCTTATAAAGTTTTCTTTCTTAATTAGCAAAGCGGAATTGGTTTCAGATAGAGTAAAAGAGGTGGAAAGAAGTTATGAAAGAGAAGGCGTCTTAATAACTTATTTTAGCTGGTCCTTACTTGCTTAAAAAGCAAAACAAAAACAGAGTTGACTAATATTTTGTTTGCATGATCTTGATAGGAAGATGCTGCAAGCAATTACAGACTATTTGCATCGTAATCTTAATATTACTGAAGAGTGAGCACACCCTTCAAGCAGCTTCTCCTTGCATGGAAAAGCACATGTTGTCACTGCCTGAGGGACTTCATTCCCATGATCCACATACCATTGCTTTCCATTTCTGATTTAGCGGCAGGCAATTGCATAAAGCCCTGCCCACCCCAATATCTGAGTAACCCCAGCACTCTGAAAATTTTATCACCCACTTTGAGAAGCTGAAACATTTAGGTGTGGGTAGGAGGAAATGAGGAGTAAGCCACCATGACACCATTATTTGTAGAGCAGGCCTTTAAAAAGGGTGATACAGACCTGGTAGTGTGATGTCAGTGGCAGCATCTAACTGTGATGGCAAGTATTAGTGGCAGGGTGCTGAAGCTGTGATAAGGTTTCTAGGCTGAATTTAATTTTGTGAGCAGCTGTTTTACCATGATGATTAAGATTAAAACTACCTTCTCTAAACAAGTAAATCTGTGAATAATGAAGAGACTCTTATTTCTGTATGCCTCATTCTCCAGTTCTGGAGATCTAGAAAATATATTTTTCTCAAATATACAGCCTTGAATCTTGGTGTTAGTATGGGTGCAGGGCAAAGGGTGAAGTTTTCATTCATACATATTTTATAGAATAAATTATACTGGAAACATCATGGCATTATGTTGACAAGTCACCTTTCCTCACCATGACTGCACACTGCTTCTGCCTCTTCCCTTGCACAAGTTAGCTAAATGCTAAACAATTGATGATATATCATGACATGCTGTCACAGTACCAACACAAGGGGAGGGCATAAATGAGGTCTGTGGTGCAGCATCTTTTGAAACCCTGCTATCCTTACTATTAGGAGAAAAGGAGAGGGATTTTTTTTTTTAACTGGTAGAAAAAGGCTGTGTTTTTGCACTGTTCTGCAGAGTCAGCTCCAGGGCTCTGTGCTGGCTGGTGTCTGAGTGGCTCAGTGTTTTGGTGAGGCTCTGGCTTGGCTCTTAGCCCATTCTGCTGTCTTTCTGCTTTGTTGGTGTGCTTGGACAGATTCCAGAGCTAGGTCAGTTGTAGTCCTGCTCGCATGGAACTGGAAACAACCCCTCTTCACAATTAGTGGTTTTCTTCTGCCACTTTCACAGGGGAGGTTTTGCATACTATTGATTTTTGACTGTAACAGTACAGAAGAGACTTGATTCTTCGCGATGGGCTTAGCTGGAATACGTGGGCACTATGATAAGCCCATAACTGCTTGGTCGTGGAACAAAGCTGTGTGTCATTCTTCAGAGGTCACTTCAAGGAAATTTTCACCTTATGAACCATCAGTTTGTTATTTGTTCTTCTGTGTCTGTTTTCAAACTGAAGTATTCTTTTAAGCAGTCACTTCATGGTGTGAAGAACAAAATCGATAGGAAATATTGGTGAAACACAGTATGTCTCATTCATGATGGGCCCAGGAGTCAGGCTTAGTTTGGAGGACTTCATGGATGGAGGTTAATGAAGGAAGAGGGCTGAAAAGGATCCTAGTCTCTCTTTTTTTTTTATATTGTAAATCCCAATTGTGTAACTTAGTGTTTCTCTTCTATTCCCTTCCCTAAAAGTTCTCTTACTGATTGGTTGGCATCTTCCCCCACCCCCATCTCTTTCTCCTGTTCTTTTCATGTTTACTTTTGTTTGTACCCACTTATTTGGGGGTAGCTGTGTATGTGGAAACGAAGAGGTGGGCTATGCCTTGACAAAGAAGTCGTGAAGGGAGGACTGGGACTATAGCAATATCCTTCTCTAACAGGAAGGAAGGAATGAGGCTGTCTTTCATCCTTCTGATCCCTTACTGGTAGATTGGGAGTGTCTCCCTCCAGATAATTTTTGTTGTCTAACTCTAAATTGGTATGCATTTTATGTGCAATACTGCTGAATTTTGAGCACAAAATCAAGGGCATTAAAGAAGATTATTTATTGTTTTGTTGAACATTGTTGGTAGTCCTCCACTTCTTTTCTTCCATACAGCCATTTCTTTCTGAGGTTATTCATCCCTGTACACAAACAGATTTTGCAGATGCTGTATATGTGTCAAGGGTGGAGGATCAGGGTTTAGAGATGTGATTCTATTAGTTTGTAGTAATTTGTATCCTATTTTGAGCTTTTTGAAAAAAACTTTGCTGTTCAAATGACTAGTTTTGGCTAGTGTTGCAGGACTTTTCGGTGCAATAGCACAAAGCATTGTGCGCCTTAATCTGTGTGCTGTTAAGTTTAGGATGAGCCAAAAGCTTCCTCTTTTGTGGAAGAAAGGGGAAGAAAATCTCTGTGCCCTAAGGTTGTAGGGCTTGTGCAGTGACCTCATTGTTCTCTGGAAATATCCAGTGTCTGTGGAAGTGAGGGGATCGCATGCATGTGTAATTTTTCCTTTTTTTCCATATCTATTCCTGAAAACTCCCTCTGCACTTGCACTCCCTGAGAAGCATCCCTTTTCTGCTTTCTTGAAATGCAATTTGTGCTCTTCTGACTTGTAAAGCTGTCTGGAGAAGGGGCAACTGTTGCTCACTGGAATATAAAGGAATAGTTGGTAATTATGGCAGTAGCCACAATAGCAGCAGATTGAGCAACTCCGTGGTTGTCACTGAACTGTTCAATCGTGGTTTTGGAATGCTTCCATACTTGATGTGCCACAAATGCAAAGGTGAGAGGAATCCTGTCCTGCTCTCCTTCATTCGACAGTCCTTCCTGGGAGCTGCAAAGACAAGGCAGTAGTCATTGGCCAAAGGAAGTGCATAACCTTCTAACTTGCTGCATGCCCATTCCTCTTTATGCACTTCTCTTTGGAAATGTGGGGTATAATCGTCGCTAGAGTTTGTGTTGCTTTTGTAATGTATTTTTTATTCCTTTTTGCTAGCTGGCTTGCCTTTTGCAATTCTCAATTCAAGACGTATCCCCTTCCAGAGAGGAGTTTTCTGTAGTGATGAATCCATCCGGTATCCATACAAAGAGGACACCATTTCTTATAAGTTGTTAGCAGGAATAATTATTCCTTTCAGTATAATTGTTGTAAGTTAAACTTTTCTTCATTGCATTTGATTTCAATGGGGTTGGGGAAGAGGGAGGAGGGCAATCTGTTAATACAGACTTCTAAAACTGTTCTATAAGATTTCTTGACTTTAAAATAATATATTTAGACCAGGTGCTAGAGCAGTAGAAACTGTGTTCTGGCAAGAATACCGAAAAGGTTTTCTTTAATTGAGGTCAAACAACTAGAATTATAGAACAGAAAAACAATACCTTAGAATTATGGTGGCTTAATTCTATAGTCTGAGAGATAAAAACTTCCTCCCTTACCATATCAGTTAAGAATGACACTAATGTATTTTAAATGACTGTCTCAAGCTTTTCTGTTTTGAGAGCTGCTACTTTCAGAATATGAGCTTGCATGACCTATTAAGTTAGCATTTTTTTTCTGCCATAGAAGTTGTTGGAAATACTTCTGTATGTGGAAGCGTAACAACAGACACCAAGTTCTTTAACAGAAAAATATTATGGTTTCCAACCAGAACTTATCAAAAGCATAACTAGAATAAAAAGAATGAGTAGCCAGGGAGTTTTTCCCTGGGTATTTTCCCAAAGGTCAGGATAAAATACTGGGCCTATTTGTGTTTGAGTTAATGCTAGGGCTCACTTTCATGCTGCACCTAACCTGGCTGAAAACAGGGTACTGTTCTCCTTCCCTCCTTCACACCAGATCAGTGAGCCAGAGAGATTGTCTCTGCAGCTGCCAGTTTGGGTTCTCCCTCTTTGACCACAGCTCCTAGCTCAGTTGTACTGGCTTGAGCATATAGTGACCCTGTATCCTTGAGATTTAATTACATGTTGTCAGCTGAGCTAACCTAATGGCTTACTATGGACAAAAGGTGAGGTCCCACTATTACCCTATCTTTTACCACCTCTGGTGGCTTGTCTGAACCAGGATAGGCTAGTAAAATTCCTTAACCTGGAAGAAAACAGCAGCTTTCTTTGAGCTAGGTTGAGTGAAATGGTTCCTGGAAGAATATAGTATCATTGCTGGGGCAAAAAGTGGTTGAGGACATGTCCTTGCACATGGACAGAGGGGAGAGCTTGACCTTGTCAGTTAACCATTTCGTGTCCTGAGTCTCATGGGACTGCACATTAGTTCCAACAGTGGCCCTTCAACAAGGGCTTTAAGATCTCTGTCCAGATGTGCTAAAAAGATTCAGATGCCACTCATGGCTCTATATTAGGTGACATCCAAGCTTATCAGAGCTACACTTTGAGCAGAGTTAAAACTCTTGTATGTCAAATAAGATTTTTAGATGTGTAAGTATTTATCCAAGTATATTTTAGGAATCAAAGCTGGAAAAGGAGCCGCTAAATGTGAACCTCTGTATTGGCCAGCTGTTTCTCTGGGCTAATGGGTTAAAATCAGGAGGGATATTAGGCAGTCTTAACCCTTTCTGGCATAAGGACTGCATATGGCAATCTAACTCTTGGATAAGAACTGCATGGATTTTTATCTAGGTTCCA
This sequence comes from Burhinus oedicnemus, assembly GCA_008921705.1. NCBI lineage: Eukaryota > Metazoa > Chordata > Aves > Charadriiformes > Burhinidae > Burhinus > Burhinus oedicnemus. Next base: position 2,639,399 of record VFFE01007677.1, on the reverse strand, counting down.
ACATAAAGGTCAACTTGTAGCTTATGTTTACTCTTGGGTGGAATTTTTTTCATAACTGTTGGGCTGGGAGTCAAAACTGTGACTTACTTAGTTTTCATTTTCTTCGAAAAACTGCTTCAAAAACTTACAGAAACACTTCTGGAACAGATAAAACTTTTTTGGTTTTTGTCTGTGTTCCATTAACTGGCAAGTGGTTTGTGCTCAAAGGTCCTGCCTTTTAAGGTAGGACCTTTTTTTTTTTTTTTAACCCTGTTCCTACCGTTACCTAAGGGCAGCAGTACTTTGTCATAACTGAAGTCCATCTAGCTGGTTACTTCATTTCTGGCAAGGATTAAAGCAGATGAGTGAGGAAGAACAGAAGAATAGAGCAAGTGAAGATTGATTGGTGTTTTGCCCTCAGTACTTTGCTACCAGCCATTTGCAGCTTAGGGACTTCCCAAGTCAGAGGATACTTCAGTGAATATAGTAATTTTTAATAGATATATTTCTTTTTAATTTGTCCAATCTCTGTATGAGCCTGTATGAACATTTAGCTAACAAAGTTACCTTTGTAACATCAGGGACTATCTTTTAGTTGTGAAATCAGGCTTTTCTGTGAAGATTGCTTTAAAGTCAGATGGTAGAAGGAATGTTGGTGTCCTTTACTCAGTGCCCAGTCAGATTATTGAAGATGAACTCTCTTTGTCTTGTCCACTGAAGCAGCTGCATTGGCATTACCTATTTTTTTTTTTGTCACGTCAGCTGAGATAAGTGACCTTCTTGCAGGTTTTGCAGGAGTGTTCTTTGAAAGCGTCCTGGTTTGAGGACCACCCAAACCACAACAAAAAGGGATTCATTATTTACCAGTCATAGCTGTGATATTTCTGCTCAGTTACCTTCATTAAGAGGTTACTCTGCGATAGGTAGATTCTGTATAACAGCTTACCAACATCTACTTTACTGAAAACTTTCTCAGCTTTAGTCCATGTTCTGATGCTTCTCTGATTCAGTCCATGTTTCAGTATGCTGCAGAGTGTAGAACTTCAGTGTCACACATCTGATGGCATTGCCTGTTTGCCTTAATGTGCAAAGCTGCTGACAGCTACTTTGTCTGCCCAGGTGTCAGAGTGTCTAATAACAGCTTCATTTGCCAAAGCTCTGCTTTGCTGGGATCCTGGACTTGTCATTGTCAAGTGATAAACAGAGCCATCATTGAATCTCCACAGGATTTTTAAAGATCACTTTTTATGTATACAGTCCCCCACCCATCTGATCATCTGTATGAGTCAAGGCTTTCTGTACAAAATGGGACTGTCTGGTTCAGTATCTAACCTTCTGGGGTGAAGTTTTATACTCTGTTTAAAGAAAAGCTTACTTTCTGCAAAAGGTAAAGTTGCAGGAAAACAAAACTAAGTCTGCTTTCCTGTCAACACTTGATGCATGTATGCATATATGTCGGACATGCAGGGTGAAAAATACTTGGAAAGACCTCAGTAATGCCAGTCTTTCTCTGCTCTCATTAGTTTTCTTTTCTCCTCTAAAGATCTAATTTTCCTGAGGAATAGGAAATGTCTTTGTTTAAGTAACTGGCCTTTCTCATCTGGAAATGAAGTCTAGACTCTTCAGAATAGTCTCTAGCTTCACAAAAAACCTAACAACTTTGTGATGAAATAGAAAAATTTTGCTCAGTAGGAGTTGAGCTGAAAAAGGCTCAGTGTAGAATAAAATATAATACTGGAGAAAATGTTTCTAATTAGGGCCATGCCAAGCAATATGGATAAATGATACTCTCAGAAGGCTTTGTTTTAATAAATATTCTGAAAATCAATAATTCAATAATCAGTAAGTTCAACATGAAGCAGGGTAAGATAAAGTTTTTTCTTCTACGTAAGTGTTTGAAGTTTGGCCATGGTTACATCTGACTCTTGGAAAATTTCAATTTGCAGCTTAATGTTTATAAAAAATTAATTTCTGAAACTACATGTCTAAGTATTAAAAACAATAGAGTAATATCTTTTGAAGAGATTATATTTAACTGTTGTCCTTATTTCTCTTTCAGATAATCCTAGGAGAGACTCTCTCTGTCTTATATAATCATTTGCACTCAAATTCATTTGTCAGAAATAACTACATAGCCACTATTTACAAAGCCATTGGGACCTTCATTTTTGGAGCAGCTGCTAGCCAGTCGTTGACAGACATTGCCAAGTACTCCATAGGCAGACTGCGTCCTCACTTTCTCGCTGTGTGCCAGCCTGACTGGACACAAATCAACTGCAGTCTAGGTTACATTGAGAACTTCTCTTGTCAAGGAGACAAAGCAAAAATCAATGAGGGAAGGTGAGTCTGACTTAATCTTGTATACTTGATTGTAAGACCTGTTTCTTAACTTGGTGTGATGAGCTTAGTATCGCTACTGCATTTTCTGTGCTTCTCCTAGAATAAATTTCTTGTAATGAATTTAAAACTTTGAGCACTGTCTTGACACTGGGATTTTTTCTCTAATTTGTGGAAGCTTGTTTTATTAATGTACAGAAGAATGCATAAATTCTCGTGTATTCACTTCTGCTTTTTTATAAAATGTGGGTGATGTTCAGTTTTGATCACCTTCTATTTGTTTCTAAAATGTCTCTGCATCCCAGTGAAGAGAAGAATTTGAAATTTGCCTTCAAATTTGGATGTGGAATATCAAGGAAAGTAGATTTACAATGAAAGCAAATAAAAACTGTGATGTATCCATATAAAAATATGGAAGACTGTTAAGAGAATCACTCTACTCAGTTTTCTCATTAGGCATTTCATTACCTTAAATACTTAGCTGCCAGTTCAATTGCAGCAAGATAACAGGCAAGTAAAAATGAACCATCTGACACATTGGAGTTTTGTCACTGTTATAAACGACACTGAATGCTATTGGAAATGCTAAAGTATGTTCAGAATAATTTCTGTTATTAGAGTTGGTTGAGCTCCCAGGAAGCTTAGCTTTAGAGAAAGTTCTTGCCATTCTTTTTCCGGAAGACCTATATACCCTCTTAGAACTCTTCTCCATGTGTGTGGTTTTTAAATCCATGTGTGTAGGCTTTTTCTCACTGTGCTCATTTGGTCTTCTAGCATGTATCCCCTATGGATCTTCCGGTAGCATGCATGGTGTTCCTCAGCAGCCACAGGAAAAAGTTGCATATTGTTTTGGTGAGGGACCATGTCCAGCTCCACCATGCACAGCAGCTGTTCAAAGGTGCCAGGAGCAGTTTTTAATGGCTGTTGGTAGTAGAGGAGCAAGTGCATGATGATAGATTGGCAGTATAGCAGATAATCCTAAAATGAGAAGAACTTCATGCAGGTAGTAAATAGACCAATCGGAGTTTGAGCGATTAAAGTAGAAGAGTGTGCTTCATGTGCAGCTTTTTTTGTACTACTAATGCCCATAATTGTGTTTAGAAGACTTTTATTTGCTTATTCTAAGCTGTTCTAGGCACTGATTATTGGATGGACCTTCTGTGCCTCCGAGTAGCCCTGTAAAGTCAGTAAGGTATAACTTCTATCTCTGTTCCAGGAAATACGTAATGTACTTGTAATGGTCACTTTCTATATGACAGTTAACTTCAGTTTTGAAAAAGGCAAAGTAAACAAAGGAGAATTTTCATGAAATGTAGAAACAAAAGAATTTCTAAACAGCATGTCTGTCAGACTTTTAAATGTTACTGACTTTTCAAAGATCTGACTTGTAGTAGAACAAACTTAATTGAAATAAAGGAGATGCTACCTCCCCCAGGATAACAAGTTGTCTTGGTATCTTGTCAGCTTTGCAAATGTTAGTGTGTTGAGTCAGCAGAAGTAATTGCCAGAAACGAACTCTTTAGAGTTTAAAAGAAGATCAAATGTTAACTTATAACACAAGAGGGGGGGAAATACAGATTTTTGTTGTATATATTATATTGTGGCAGGGGTAAAACATTTTGACTTTTTTGCTTCAACTCACTAAAAGTGCTATTTATTTTTATTATTATGCTACTATGTGAAAAGATACTTGTCTAAGTTTCAAATGGAATGAGTTCTTTAAACAAAATTGCACATCCTCAGGTGCTTTGAAACAGAATTGCATGGCTTTCAGCATGAAACTGTGGTGTCAAAATTCAACTTGGGCATAGCTCTGAGTCTTCAGTTGAACTTCTGCATGACTCTAAAAATGCTTCTCAAATATAAAGAGGGAAAAGGAGAAAATCTGAGCTAATTGTAAAGACTAAAATGGTTTTGAAATAAAATTTTCTGGGTTTTGGGCATGTTGAAAAACAGAGTAAGCTTATTCTCAAACAAGGAAACAGATTTTTGTTGTACAAGAATAACATGGGGGAGCAATGGCTTAGTGATCACCTAGTTTTTGTTCTTCCCTGTGCAGCTAGTGTTTTGAAATCTCAGACTTTTGTATTGGAAGCAAGATTTGTTTGTCATCTCTTAACTGATGAGCTGTTAGGTTTGTGTTCCCAGCTACTGTTTGTTCCCTTTTTCTGTTGTCCCTGTTGCTCCCTAGAAAATGATCTAAGAGGGCTCTCCTTTTTGATCAAAGCCTGCCTTGATGTGATGACTTCAGTGTGAGCTCACCTGTGGTGCTTCTGGTCTCAGCTGAGGCTTTTCTATGTACAGGAAGCTGTAATGTAATCTACACTTCTTTGACTGCTCACTAAATTAAAGTGAGACATTGTCCTCTACAGGTGGATGTCATGGATGCAGTGACCCAGTAAATCATTCTGGGTTTCTTATGGGAATTGGGCTGCATATCTGAAAGGGTGGCTTCAATGATCTTGGGTCATGTGCCTACATACCTGAGAGTTAATAAACCACTAAGAGGGAGTTTGATTACAGTGAGTTTTGTGGCAAGTTGGAGGAGGTCAGTAGGCTCTCAAACTGTAAGCCAGAAGTGAATTTCTGGATCAGTTGGATAAAATTATTAGCAGCAAACTTATTACCATCTGCCCTCACTTGCATAAAATAAAAATGCAGGTTGAAACAACAAGAAAGAATGAAGACAATCAGTACTGCATACAGAGTCATATGTTCTGAACTGAACCTATTATTTCTGTGTAGTAGGAGAACTTGAGGTTAGTTTTGAATATTTTTGGAGATTTGTGCTCAGTGATACAGTCAAAAAGACAAATCTAATCTTTGTTTACTATTTCTTAATTCATAGCAGGAAAACAATGCTTCCAGTGTAAAAATCCATTGTGTGCTTCCACTGTGCATATTGTACTCTTCTGTTTTGTTCTTTCCTCCTTTCTCATCCCTTCTCATCATTTTATACTTAACAAAAGTATAAAACTAGTTTTGGTATGCAGTATCCCTGAATAGGTCAAAGCTCTTGATCTGAAATAGAGTAAGTGTGTGTGTATTGAAGAGATGGGTGTAAGACAGAAGTCTCTAAAGGATGCTTTAGAAGTGGTACAGAAGTTAGATAATGAATGATTGTTCCCATTTCCTCCTAATAGTAAAACTGGAAGGTGAAACATTTGAAGTAGTTTCTTGTTTTTATTTTTTCCCCACATGAAGATTAAGAAGTTGGAGTAAGCTGTGGAACTCTTTGCAGTGCTGAGAGGCCTAAGTTTATAGGTGGCTTCATAAAAACCATTTGAACAAACTTCTAGAAGAATAAAACCAAGAAAATAACCTAGAAGCCTGTAAGTTATGGTTGGAGGCTGAGAGTGTTTTGGACAAGCATTGTTGCCTGTTTTGTTCCAGTACTGTTTTATGCAAATCTCATGTTTGCAACTCTTTGCATATGTCTGCTATGTTATAACGTGGGGGCATGGGAGAAAAATAATCATTAGTCTTTATTGTTCATCAGTAATAGTAGTATTAAAATACATGCTAAAATACATATAGGCTTTATCACGAATATATTGGTTGTCTAAATTAATAAAGTGCCTGTGGGTTTTTGTTAGTTTCTTAAGGTTTTTGCTTTCTAACCTGAGCTTGATAAGCTAATTCTTGTTTGCTCTGTATCATGCTGAAAACAGTCCTCTTCAGTTTAATAGCTTAGGTTCTCCTTGGCAACTTTTATAGTGTGTTTGCACTTTCAGTACTACTGGTGGTTAAACTAAGCTGGTGATCACAGTCACAGTTGTGTGCTCAGTAAATCTCATTCATATTTGTTGAAAGATGCATATAAGAGTTGGCATGTATTACTTGAAAGTACATAGCGTTTGCAGATCTCTGAAATACATGGAAATCACTAGTTATATGAAAAATTGCTAGTTAAATTGTTACCATTAGAAACTGTACTTTTCTTCTGTGTCTCTTTGCCTGAAGAAAGTGTTGTTTTACAGTCTTTGGCATTTAATTTAAGCTAGACATAGAAGCTTGGTATGAGCTACTTCATGGCAGTTTTCTGAGGGTGAATGACTTGTACAGAACTGCATTTTCAAGCTTTTATGAAGGTGTTGCTAGGTTTGATGCCAACTAGTTGTGTGTAGAGCTTTGTAATAATCCATTTAAGTAAATATTAAGTGTAGTAACTGAAAGCCGATTGACCTGTGAAGGTGATTTTTCTTTTGAGTATCAAAATAGAAAAGTTCTTCTTAAAGTGAATAACGCAGTTGAGTAAGATACATATTTCTAAAATGTAGTTGCACTGGGCAGAAGGGTGCAGGACTTCATATCATGTAGTTTCTTTACTGGGAGACAGTGACTTGTTTTAGTGTTTTAGGAAAGTAAATTTGATATACAAGCACAAGTTGTAGTGTCTATGAATGAAGAGAGATCAAAGCTATTCCTCCTGTCACTGATGCTGGCAATTAGAATGTCACTTTTAGTACACCAGTGTATACTTTAATGCTACTGGATTGCTTTAAGGTACTTTTGCTCTGTAAAGATAATGATTTGCCAAATGGCTGTTCCTTTTTCAAATCAGCAAAGTAGGGCTCAGTAAAATAGGTAGATATGCTAGGCGATAACCCTGATTGAGTGAGGATGCGAGTGAGTGGTCTACTAATCTCTGATCTCTTTGGCTTTTGCAGCTCCCACTCTTGTTTAATTCTTCCTTCTCTTTTGGCTTGCTACTGCTTGCCTTTGCCTGGCTTTGAGTTGGTTAGCAAGATACCCAAATTCCTCAAAGAGGGGACACCAAAAGAACAGATGATGACTTCTCCATTCCTTATTGGTAGCTAAGGCATACTTCCCAAACCTGTCTGCTCTATCCAGTCCATGGCAGATTGTTCATCCGTCCTGTTTGTTAGCTTTCTTGCATCTGAAAGAGTTAATAGAAACCACAGGTGTTCCGCAGCAGGAGCTGTAAATTAATATTTTACTGTTCCTCTGATGAGTCTACTTTGTAGCTGCTAGTTGTCTGTTGTTGAGTTTGTAAACAGTGAAGCTTGAATGTCCAGTAGAATAACAAAGTAGAACATCAAGAGCTTCTATTTTCGTGTAGTGTATGAATTGTAGGGTAAGTCTTTGACAATAACAAACGCTTTTTTGAGAGTGTATCTTAACACTTGATTGGCCTGGAAAAATCTTTTAGGCTTCTGGTAGGGGAAAGGAGGCAACTTTAAAAGCTATTTGTTGTCTAGTTATGCTTAAAAGTATTGTACTTCAAGATGGTGATGGGGTGCCTTCTAACCGTATTGTTAGACTGTACTAATATATTGTGAAGCAATATTAAGTTGTTGCTCCTAATGTATTTTGGCATTCAGGAGTTGCTAATTCTACCTTGACTGCCTTCGGGCAGACAAGCATTGGTAATCCCTAGATAGGAGGATCTGGGATCCAGGAGTCATGATTGACCAGGCCAGCCTGAACCTGGAAAAGGTCCATCTTAACTGTGTCTGTAAACTTGGAGTGTCATCTTAAGCAAAGAATGGGTATTTCTTATTGCTTGTAAAAATCCAATCTTGAAGACAGTAAATGTGGCTTCAATAAAGGTTCTGTCAGTATATTTCTTTTTTTTGAGGAGGAGGATGGGAACTTACTAATGCTGATAGGCTTTTCTCTCAAGTTCTATAAAATTCTTTCTACAAGTAGGTAAAAACAAAAAACCCCAAGCCCCCCCAACAAAAAACCACCCAAAACTGGACACAAACTCTCCCAAAGAAACAATAAAGAACCCCCACAAACCAAGCTTCTGGTATTGAAGAGTATTGTGTAATTGAAAGAATATTCGAGTGAGAGTCTTTTAATTCTCAAACAATATAGCAGGTGCTATATACAGCCTACAGCATTTTTAGAACTTAATTTAGGATTGTGCTGTCACTTTTGTGTATATATATCATGTTATAAACTTGGCAGCACAAACAGCACATTAAAGCCTTGTATAAAGGTCAGGTATATTGAATCTGTTACTATTTAAACTTACATTTTATCCACAAAATGTTAAGAATAAATGTTGTAGCATGAACTATGCAGTGTTATTACTTAGTGTCTGCTGAGTAGTTTCACAGGGACAATAATATACGAGGATGGAAGTAAATAAGTTCTAGTTACTGCTGATTCAAATGATGCCTACCTAGAGCTTCAAAAGTTTAAAGCATACGTCCTTAAATTTTTTTTTGGTTTTAGAATCACTTCCTGCAGTAATAATGTAGGAAAAAAGTAGGTTTGTAATATCAGTACTCAATAAGGAATGCGAAACACAACTGTTGCTAATGCTGTGTGAACTTGGAACCTTTGAAAGCCAAAGGCTTTGAATTAACATGTCCCTTTTCTCACATGTTCAATGTACCTGATTTGCATGTTGTGTCATAGTGGTCACAAAAGTCTCCGAAACAGAAACTAATTGGGACCAATCAATCTGTTGGATGACAGTTTAAGAATCAATTCAGATACCTGGTGATTGGGTTATGAAGTTATTCTTCGTAGTTTTGGATTAACATAAATCTGTAGTTTTAATACTGTATTTCAGGATAATTGTTACCTGCAGATGATGGTGAAAACCTTTTAAAAAAACCTTTCGAAAATGTCACCAGAAAAAGTATTAAAACACTTCAGAAAAACATGCTGGGTTCTCATAAAAGCTAAGGTTTTTCTACCCTTTTGAGTATGTCTTACAGATATCTTATAAAATTCTTAATCTTTATCTTCTGAAATTTTCACTGAACCATTTCTTACTGCTGAATTGACTTCTTCCCCCCACCCAGTATTGTTAATGTCCACATCATCTTGAAGACTGTGGAGACCTTGTTACAATGTCTAGCAAGAATGGCTTAAATAGTTCTGGTATGTGGCTGGATGCTTAGGCAGCCTTTGTGTGTACACAGCAGGGAACCTCTGGAGGTCATCTAGTCCAACCTCCAGTTTAAAGCGGAGGTAACTGTAGAGTTTTGATGAAGCCCTGTGCATCTTGATTAGTTCAAAACCTCTGGAGATGGAGATTCCACAGCCTGTTGGGAAAGTCTATTCTTTCAGTCCTTCTTGCCCTTTTTCTAACCATCAGGGAGATCCCCTGCCTCTGTAGTGTGGCTTCTTAAAGATATCTAAACAGCCTGATCATAGCATCATCTACCTTCATCAGCACCACTGGATGCAAGCCATCCAGTCTCATGGACTTGCAAGTCCAGCTTTAAGTAATTATGGTTAGATCTTCCTTGACTAGATAGTACCTCTCTTCTCTAAACTCTACTACTAGACAGGAAGACCTGTGAGTCTGTAAAGATCTTGTGGGAAAAGACTTCAAAACCTGAGGCAAAAAAGGTATTACGTACCCTTCTATTCCCTTTGTCACAGCATAGCTCACCCTGTTCAGTGTGGGGTCCATGTTATCCTTGTCTTTGTTTTGCTGCTGACTTACCAGTTGAACACTGTCACATTGCCCTCTGTATCTCTCAGTAGCTCCAGCACTGGCTTTCCTAAATCCTTCCCTGCATGCTTGGGTGATGCCTCAGTACTTGTCCTTGGTAGGCAGTCTACTTCTATCTCTCATGATTTTTTTGTATCTAAACTCAGTCAGATGTTGCTCACTGAATCAAGATGACATTTTGCTATTCCTGCTTGTTTTCTTCCATGAGGAGATGGAATGTCTTTATGCTCTGAGAAGGTTGTCCCTGAAATCCTAGCATCTCATGGTTACTGCAACCAAGGCTGTTGCTGACATCCAACTAGTTCATCTTTGCTCCTGAGTAACAGATTAGCAGAGAGCACTTTTCCTGTTAGGTCTGTCCAACAACAGTGCCAAAACCCAAAGCTGTTGAATGGCTTGCACTCTGCCATGTTGCCCTTCCAGCATATTTTGAGGCAGCTGAATTTCCCTAGGAGAAGCCTTCCTGGATATTGAGATGCCAGAGTTCCTGTGCCTCCAGTCTCTAGAAATTTTAATCTGTACTTCAGTGTTAGAGATGCCCAGTCTAACTAGTGGTTTCATAACATATCTTGGGGTTGTTCCCTCCTCCCTTTGGTGTACAACAATCACTTACTAAGCCTGAAAGGAAGACTTAGCAATTCTTCATATTCTTCAGCCTTGGGCAAAACTTGAACCCTGACCTCCAAACATCTAAGTAAGCTTCCTCCTTGCTGAGCTTCTCTAATGACTTTGCATTTCCTTTTTATGCATCTCCAGCTGTACCTTATGGTGAGTTAGAATGAGAAGGGTCAACATATGGTTTAATTTCTTGAACCCTTTAATTCACTAACTTTTACTCTGGACCTTATTTATTGAACTGTCATTTAAGGTGTGGACTTGAAAGTGTTCCAGTCTTCCTGTCTCTTTAAACATCTACTACTGAGGTATTGTTGGCTTATTTCTGTTCTTCTATTGAGACATAGATGTGAGAGCTTTTTGTTTTCTTCATATATAAGACCTTCTCCAAACTGGATTTCATAAATGCCAGATGTGTCCCTTTGTGATGAAATTTTATTGTCCTTTTGGACTGCAACTGAAAAATCTGGATTGAATTTCAAATCTGGGTAAATGCTGGGTCCAGTTTTTGTTTTTTTCAAAAAATATAATAAAATTAAGAAGTCTTCATGAATGCAGTTCAAAACTTTCTTTCACATTTTTGAAACTGAAATATTGCCACTAATTCCATAAAAAAGCAGTTTCAGTGTTGTACCAGGAGACAGTTCCTGAAAGTGGGGGGGGGCAGTATTCATTAGAGAAAAAAAAAAAAGCATATAGCAAACATCTCACCCCCCCACTTTTTTCATGCTCTTTAAAGTGGAGAAAGCAGAGGTACTACACACATGTAGCGATGTTCTATAATCTTCAGGTAAACCAAGCAGCTTTTTTCATTCCAGAGATGTGAAATGCTTAATTATTGTGCTGCTGCTGTGAGACATAGAACAGCTGGAGTTGGGAAGGCATAAGCATAACATGTTCTTCCTTGATTAATACACTGCAAAGCTGGGAACAGAAGATAGGGGTTCAGAGCCCTTCCAGAGCAGGATACAAGAATATAAGTCTAAACAGCCTTTTTGACAGATTAGCCCTTTAAGCAAACAATTTTAGTTATGATAGCATGTTTCTAACCAATTAAGTGTGTGTGTGTATTATGCATGTGCGTACATACCATGTCTTGCATAACCTCGGTTTCTGAGCAAATAGGGGGTGGTACAGGTGATCTGCAAATGATTACTGATGGTGTACTTAAAGTGCTTGCCTTAATTCTCTTCTATGGTATATATTAAAAGGAATTTGCTATTAAAACTTCTTGTAGCTGAAGATTGAGTCACGTTGTAAATCAGTTCTGAGGGTATGCTTTAGTTCTTCAGAGCTTTAGAATCAAATTAGAACATTTTTATTAATTGTTCCCAAAATGCATGTTTTCCCTTAACAGGACAGTTGAATATAAGGGAGGAAGAACAGAGCTGGAGTATGGGTATTCAGAAGATTAACTGGATGTCAGCATGTTCGTTTAGGCTGCTAATGCCCTCCTCTTGTAGTCATGCTAAACTTAAGTGCAATGTGCAGTACAGTTTGATTTATCCTATTGCTTTAACACTGATTAAACTAATTCCCAGCAGCGCACATTCTTGTACAGTGTGAAATTGTGTCATCCCCCCTGTGTCCCTGTCCGCCCCGTCCCCCCTCCATGTGTAATACTCCTGGGTGTGTGCTAAAGGGATCTTAATCTACCTGCTTAGGCTTCCTGAGTTTACTAAAAATTTTTCTTGGATGCAGTGTTTATTACATTTTAACTGAGCAGTGCATGTTTGTCACAATAATGCAATCACTAACTTCTAAATGTTTTTGTTAGATACCACTTTTTAGTTTTTTTTTACTGGGTATGGATATTGGGGTAGGATCTGAAAGTTCAGAGTTCTGGGTGTGGAGTAACACTGAAAACCTGGTGACTAGGGAAATCCAAGAAGCTGTCTTTTCTGGTTTATTTGTCAGCTCGCTAAGCACATAGGCAAAGGTGAAACCTTTGAACCTGAAGTGGTAAATAAAATATTAAGCCATGTTGTACAAGACTAGTTGCTTCAGAGACATGCTGTGCAGTCTGAACTCTGTTCGGCTCCAAAGTAGACATGTGCAGCTAGCAGGGAAGTGTATGTGTGTGAAACACTTTCTCTGAAGTTAAGTTTAACTTTAGATAGTTGCAGTTCTCTAATTTCAGTCTGTCACTTTGTTTGGTTTGTGGTAACAGATGACGCAGGTGTTAAGGTTCATAATAAGAATTGTATTACTAATGTACAGATTCATATTAAAACTCAGATGTCTAAAGGAAAAAACAGTTCCCTGCTTCAGTTGATAGATTGCTCTCATGCTGACTGCACTCGAAACAAGCTGTGTGTAGTCTGCCATTGCAAACTCAAAATGTAATCTTCAAAGAAGTCTTTAGGAAATTAGAGCTGACTGTTTTGACCTTGATAATTTATTTCAACACAATTGCCAAGGTGGTGCCCTTTACCAGTCATGTGCCAGGAATTCTATTTCAGCTTTGTTTAGAGCTCTTTTGCAGGCTGTACTCATGCATGCCGGTGAGTGCAGTTAAATCACTCGAATTTCCCAGTAGCTAGGCACCCGTGCCAGACAGCTGGTGTGGGGCTAACATGCATAACTTTGTTTGGAAGTTCAACCAAACTTTTGAAAGTCTTAAGTTGCCTGTTCTATGTACACCTTCAAAACTCTGTGTTAGAACAAAGCCACCTTCATACGTTACTTCATTTTAATGAATGCTTTTCTTTTCCCTTGTTTCATTAGATAGCCTTTGCAATCGGTTTGCTTCGGAATTTTTAAATGTAAGCCGAGAAACTGGACACTTGCTTCAAGTTAACCCATCTGCATTAAACAACTGTTTCCGTCTCTCCTTTTCCTTCCCCCACCCCACTGCCTGTCTCAGTATTGGGAGTTTTTCTATGATGAAGCATTACTTTACATAAAAATAACTTGGCTTGTATGTAGTGTTCCGATATTTTGTTTTGAAAATTCTTAAGGCTTTATCAAAAATCAAACTGCACTTAATCATTCAAGCATAACTAAATGGATTACTTATCTAATCTGGCAGTTTCTAACAGCATCACAAATCAGAAATTTCTCTAAAGCTGCTACAGGCTTATTAACTACATGTTTGCTAGGGGCATACTGGGATGTTGTGTATAGTATTCTGATTATTTCTGTTATGGAGCTGTTACCTGTGAAGTGCTATACAGTCCTGAAATTCCTATGTTCAGGAGTATTCATTAGAGGCTCATTTAGTAGTTTTCACTTCTGAAAAGATATACATTAAAAAGAACCCAAAAAATCTCAAGGAGCTTGTATACCAAAGCAGTTGAAAGGGATGAAGGGAAGGTCACATGTGTACTGTTATTCAAATAGTACAACTTTTTTCTTAAACACTACCACTCACCATTCTGTCATTACTGTTATTCAAGATGTACCATGGCTAATTTAGGAACACTTCTAGTCCCAATGAAATTATTCGCTACTTCTGAGAATTGGAGCTTAGTCAGGGCACTTATGCTTAATTTTACATGGAAGGAAAAAGCTGAAATATGGTAGTAAATAAGAAGTCTAAATATTAAAACTTTAGAAGCTTCTGGACTACACTAGATCATGAAATGGGGCTGTACTTGATCTAGAAGCAAAAAGAGCTGCCCTTGCAATACAAATGAACTGGCAGTAGGGAGAATCAAATCTGAAAGGTGAGTATGCTGTAGCCAATTGAGATGCAGTTCATCAATCTGGATCATGTTTCTGATCTTACATCTCCTTTGCCCTAATGTGAACTGGCCCTTCTCAGTGGAAGAATTTCACTGACTTGCAAAGCTTATATCAAAGTTAATAAAAGGGAAAAGTCATTAGATAAAACTTTGGTTATGTGTTTATCTGTGTATTGCTCAAGCAGTACCATAGGAACTGAAATCCCCTTAATGCTGACAGTTCTCCTGCTGCCTCCCTTCCATTTTTCCCCTTTTTGAAGATTACAAGAATCTGTTGGGGAACAGCTCTGCACGCTTGCTAAGTGCTTCATGCCCAAAGCTGTTTCTTAAAGAGGGAATAACAACCAAACCCCTGATTTAACAGGGATTATCTTTTTTGTTCTCATTCCCTTTATGTAAAATCATAATAACACTCCTGTGAGTCAGAACAGTATTATGTGGATAACTTGTGCAGACATGGTTGATGGAACAGAAGCCTGTAATCTGATGCATGTGAGAGCAAATTAATAGTCTTTAGAAGTGTTGGTTTGAGTCCCTCTTGCGGCTATTTTCACTTTTACTCTTTCCTGAGAGGGATTTACTAGGAAAGAGAAGTAAACAAAGTCCTGATTTTTCCTCTTTTTTTTTTCTCCCCTCCCTCTATTCGAGGAGGCTAACTAGAAATGTAGTGGAAAGTTAAACTTTCCTTTTGTGTGTTGAGTTAAATTGAGTGACAAAGTCAAAACTGACAAAAGAGAACTTGCTTTGTAGTGGTTTTGCAATGTGCGTGTGGAATGCCATTATAGTATGCCAGTTGGTTGGACTTTGTAATACCAGGAGCTCAGAACATACGTTTGTGTGTGGTACGAATGCCAGGAGTTGGTAACTTCTTGCTCCCTAGTTAAAACTTTGGAATATTTGGAAGTTCAAGATGCACTCTGACTGCTGCTCATTTGAAAAGAAAAAAGTCATAGGGGAATGAGATTTTTCCTTACTGGTTTTTCTTACAGTGAAGTTTATTCCTCTAGTAGCTGCTGGTACAAACCATAGCTGCTGACGGATGCAGACTAGCTAGTAACTAGTCATTGCCCAATTAGATTGTTCCGTCAGTGTATAATACATCTGTTTAAATAGATAATATTTACATGATATCTGCATGCTTGGATGTATTGTGAGATATTTCTTCACTTCCTGGGGAGGGGGAACCCAAACAAATTATACCAGCAAAACTTTTTAACAAACTTAAATCTGGTCAACCTAGCAGTGAAGAAAAGCCTTGCAGTGCTTGTAACTGAGGAAGGCCACTTCATGTTGACCCTGAGCTCAGGAAAAGGTTACTTTATAGACCTGTTTCCTGCACTGTCTGCAGGGCTTGTTTCAAAAAGGCAGTGGTGGGGAAGGTGGTTAGAAATCAGAAAAAGACTGCCTATTTCTTCCTAGAACCTTCTATATCTGTTTTATGTCACTAGGATAAGCAGGGAGCTTTCATTTGTGTAAGACAAGCATAAGGGAAGATAGCCTGTGAAAGGAAAAATGTGTAACTGTCTGCAAAAAAATGGATATAGACTCATGTAGTGTCAGCATTGGCAAAGTTTTCTCACTATCTGCCTCTACAAAGTAGAGCCGAGTGGATCAATCCATCACCCCAAATATGATTAGGGAATTGTGCAAGACACTCGATATTATTAGTAAGTCTTATGTCAAATCAGTTCTGTGAATAGAATTGTCCAGATGAGGATCACTGAATTGGAAAGAGTCTGGCAGCTTTTTCCTTTCTGTAAGTGTAAGGCTTTATACTTGAGTGTGTGTTTAACTTCCGGCAGAGAAGGAAGAAAGTGAAGAAACTGGGGAATATTGTCTTTTGAAAATAGGTTTCTGAGTAGTTGCTGATATTGTTAAATAGATGAACTGCTTGTGCATTTACTTAAACATTTCTTTCCAATAATCCCAGAAGCACTTAATTTCAGAGTCCTCAAGCCTTTCAACCCCCACTGATCTTGAAAGTCGTACTTGTGCAAGTCTAGCACTTGGGAAAAGAGCGGATGCTGTGAAAACGTTGATTGCTGAATGCACAGAAAATGGAATTTAAAGAATATGGTGCTTCAGCTGAAGCATAGGACTAGTACTTTATTAAACTACGTCTTCATGGCACTGAAATTCTAAGAATATTTCCCTGACAAGTATGTGGAGTTCTGGCTTACTCGACACAGATGTGCAGAGCTGCAGCTCTGTCTGGCACTTTCCCCCTCCAGATCAATGGAACGAGGAACACGAATGTCAGTGGAAGCTTTGAGTCAGACTTGGAGAATCCCGAGAACTTGAGGATAGAAAGGACTTGGTGGCTAATCCAGTGGGTAGTTTTATTTGCTTTGATGTGAAATGTGCATAATGTTTTCCTAGGCCTCCTATTTTTCTCTAAGAGATCATTCTGTAATTCAAAAGTTGTATTAGGGAAATCCTTATTCAGCTTCTGACAGGTTTATTGTCACACCACAAGATGTGCTTGCTTCTGGTTTATTGCTTTCTACTTATTTCTAACACTTTAATTTCTCACCATTTAATGTTCCACTGTGCCCTATGTATTTAGCTCTTTCCTAGTCTTGTGATTCACTCAGGCGATTCACTTCCCTGTCAGACTCCTGCACTTTGCTTAAATGTTTCTGCACATTCAGGTGTCCTTACATAGACATTATAAAGAAACAAGACATCAAGCTTGTTTACTGAGCTCCACTGTTCAGCAATTCACTTATGAAATAATGCACTTTACATAATACTGCCAAGCAGAACTTACTCCTTAAAACACCCTTTCTTGCAAGTGACGGTGTAAGACAAATGATCCTTTTATTTACTGTGTGTTATGTTTAATTTTTCTACTAATTGAAGAAACACTACCTCCTATCAGGTGGGCTCTGGTCCCTGGGCTAAGTTGCCTTTGTGCATGGAAAGGAATAGAACAGAATGAAATGGTTGTCAGTGTCAAGTCCTGCTATGCAATCTGTTTTAGACTTGCTTATCTGGGATTAGAAATCCTGGCTAGAAGTACTGAGTAGTTCAGTTCAATTATTTCTTGTAGGAATTGTTTGTAACTTTGATTATTTTTCCAGGTAACATTTAAAAATGCAGACTTAAAATAACAAAATGTAGTAATTAATTGTAATCAGTCTTATGGAAGGCTTTTAAAGAAAGTACAGCATCTTTACTTTTGTCTTTATCATAAACCATGTGAAATCTAGGGCAAAACTAAGTTTCAAGAAATCTAAACAGCCCTTAAAAAGGTCTTAAAACAAGGTAATTTGAGATGTCCAGCTGTATTGCATACACTAGAAACTGAAAGTATACTTTAGCTCACCTGAGACCTGAAACTGGTTTCATGTGACTACTTAAGGCATTCTTTTAACTTGGTAGTAATTTCTACTTGATAGGTGGAAATAATTAAAGCTTATGCTTTTTCCTGCTAAAATGAAGCATTGTTCCTCACATTAGAAATGATGTCAAGAAGGTAAGTATTGATGGAGTAAAAGGCATGAACCTCTGCAAAGTTGTTCTTTTGATGTCACACTCTGCCATTTTGGAAAGAATCAAAATAAGACTTTGCACTTACCAACTCTATTTCATGACACTACAGTTTCACTGGATACTGTTCTAATATTCATTTGAAAAAGATGTCCTGAAATCTGATGTGCAAATTCCTGCTGGGATAATTTAGCCTTTACTACTTTATTGAAAGGTAGGGGTTTTGAGAGTTATCTGTACCATTTTATTTATAAATATATCCTCTAATACTTCTACATTCCTTGGACCAGTAAATACCGGTTGGGTTTTTTTACATAAAAATTTGTTTTTGAAATGCTGGCTTATGGCAAGCCAGGACTTGCAGTATGGTCACAAAGAAGCCTATGCTGTGCAGCCACTTGGCTGGTTTGATAGACAGGATGTTCTCCTGGCTTCGGGAGGATGTTGTTTGCGTGCTGAGGAATCATTGGGAAACTTTTCCATTGTCAAACTTAGTGTTTGAAATTATTTTAAGATTTTTTTTTTTTCAAATATTTCTGCTTTTTAAAGAACTCTAGAGGCAGCAGTATTGCCAAAGAAATTTCACTGGGATTGCACAATGTACAAGTTGGATCAGTATTTTGTCCCAGTTGTACTTCTGGCAATACTTTATGTGCTAAGCACAACGTTTTCAATCATGTGCAGCGTGCTTATCTATGCCTGATGAGAATGCATTGAAACTTTGTGATCTTCAGCTTAGAACAAGGCATTTTTAATGTTACATTGGGCTAATACATTCCTAAAACGAAGAATGCCAGTAGTCAACACCACCTTCAAAAATGGTATAGGAATTCCAAAAATTAATGCAGGAAGTTCTGCAGTTTCACTTCTGCACAAGATTGTTTTATTGCATTCTTTGTGGTATTTGAGTAGTGAATGTTTAACCCAGTTATCTTACTGCACATCAGAGCTGCCTTCATTACTCTCCAAAGAGTAGAAATGTTTCCCTTGACCAGGAATTTCCCTGGCCTCAGGCTCTCTGCCTGGCTGAGGCACCAAAACAGGGACCTGCTGGATATGGTGGAGGGCAGTCTGGAGAGCTATGAAACTTTGTTGGCCTTGTCTGTGTACACCAAATTCTGAAGCAAGGAGTGCTGTGTTACATAACTAAATTGCCCAGAAGCCTGGCTGAGACCTGGCTTTGCACATAAAATAGAAAAAATAGTTTAAGTACAGTTTCTACCATCTCTCTGTTTAAGAGTGAATTAGAAATGTCTTTCCATTTTGCCCTCTCTTCTTGATGAAGAGGTAGGTGGGATTTCTTCTACAGCTGTGATACTCAGCTCCTCCAGAAGCCACCTGTGCAGGGGAGGACCTTGCCAATGGCACCCTGGACTGTCAGCATCTACTGTTGAGTCCCTTCAGTCTGGACCTGAGAGAAGCCTTTACAAGTTGAAGGCAACGTTGACACCCTTTAAATGGGATAGCCATGTATGAAGCTATTTCTACAAATATTAGATGAGGTGTCATCTTTTGCGGTTGGCTGGCTAATGAATAGCCTTCTTGCCTTTCCCCCTACCCTTCAATGACGCATGACTGTAGTCTGTATGAATCAGTACAAGGTATACATATGTATATGTGGTATAAAGATCTAGATGTGAGTTGTTAACTACCGCCTCTTGATGGTGACCAAATGCAACTAATTGGTTTGGGGTGATTGTCATTTGTTCTCACACACATATTGTAACTATCAGGTAAGTAATTTGAAAAATTGATAATACTTAGTTTTCTGGTATTTATCAAGAAGATGAAACAAATATACTGCTTCAAAGAACACTTGATTTCCAGCTTTGAGGATGTGTTCACTTGCTGTTCAAACTTCAGTCAAAGGGCTGGTATTTACTACCTGATGTGGAGATCAACTTAATGCTGGAATAGGTTATCTGCTGAGTGTTGAAGTCTGTGCTGTTTGTCAAAAGCTATTGTTGGATATGTGTGATGGCTGTTGTGCCTAGATAGCCCCTTTGAAGAGAAAGCTTGAAGATGTTTGTATTTTACCAGTTCACTTGTTTAAGATAAATTAGTATCACTGTAGACTTGAGTGTTGCAAAAGAAAAATAACAAGAACGTCTATTCTCTTCTCTTCCAGACTATCATTTTACTCTGGCCATTCTTCATTCTCCATGTACTGCATGCTCTTCCTAGCAGTAAGTATGGTCTTTCTTATCTATATGGCAACAAAAAGTTTGTTAGTTACCTAGCACAAAAATTGAAATACTTGGCTGCTTTGCGCAAATGATATTGCTCTTGTAGGATGCTCGACTGAGATAATTGAAGGTTTCTTAGTAGGTTGTAAGGAA
Organism: Burhinus oedicnemus; assembly: GCA_008921705.1. Lineage (NCBI taxonomy): Eukaryota > Metazoa > Chordata > Aves > Charadriiformes > Burhinidae > Burhinus > Burhinus oedicnemus. The sequence continues at coordinate 2,619,507 of VFFE01007677.1, read as the reverse complement.
CCACCGCTGACACTGGGACAAGAAGTAGGATTATGTTCAATACACCTAAAAATAATTAATATGGTAGTTGGCTTGTGTGTCTTGTCTGAAATGAACCTGGTGAGAAGTGGGTTTGGAAAATATGCTGCTATTTAGCTTTAGTTATATTGAAAGTATTGCAAGCCGTATAGAAATATGTAATAAGATATGTCTGACTTAATGAAACATGCAAAGCCTATTTAAAAGACAAAAAGAGATAAACCCTGATCAAATGTGGGTGGGCCCATAAGCATAAAACAGCAGATCAACTTGAATTTTTAAATTCCTTTTAGTTTTCTCCTATTTTTTAGGGGTGGGGAAGGAGAGTGAGGGAAGTGAGGGGACAGATCTGTCTGTGGTACTAAGATCAATTCACTAATGCTTCAGTTGGAGCCTAATGTATTTAAGTTCAAACTAGTTCAAATTAAGTTCAAATTAGTTCCATGTCAGCTAGGGCAAATTATCTTCACTCTTAGGATAAGCTTTGTAACACTGAAAGACTGATTTAGTTGTTCTCTCACTGCTAATTTGTAACACAAAGTTATTAAACAACTTTGTGCGATTTTGTTGTTAATGTAGTTGTAAAATTAAGCTCTAGTCCTGTATATAAATTGCTAACACAATATGTACATACTGGGATCTTCACAGAACTCGAATTCTATTTGCCTTCTCATCTTGATTGCATTTTTAATTTTTTCCCTGTCTCTTGGCAATAGTATAACATCAACAGTGAGTGGACAGATTACGCAAACTAAACTAAAAATCCTACAACCATATACAGAAAGGAGTGGCTCGTCAGTATGACATAGGTCTTTTTTAACTTTATTTTAAAATAAAGCTTTTTCAGAAGCTCAGTGTTCAGTTTGGTTCTATCATTGCAGTTTGTTTATGGCTAAACCTGTTTAGTTCCTCTCCCCTCTCTTACCTGTCTTTATCTAATTTAAATACAAAGAGTTCATAAAAGTATTATGTCCTGGGTTTGACTAGAATATAGTGCAATTTCTTATCTGTCAGCTGTTTGTGGTTTGTGTGTTTTGTTTTTTTTTTTAAAAAAACAATGTGTCTTTACTTGCTCATCATGACTGGTAGTTTCCAAAATTATATAGGTCCACTTGTGATATGATTCCAAAAATAAACCCCACTATTTCCATAGTATGGTGGAGCAATTACTGCTATATAGGAACCTAATACTGATTTGCTCTGTTGGGTTCAGCCATACCCTTCTGATCCAACTTCTCTGTTGCATGGTTTTGTTGAGCAACGTGAGAATGTGATACTGCCACCTCTCAGCAGCACCAACTTGGAGACAAGAAAAAACTTGCTAGGTGTGTGGCAATGTGTATGGCTTATAACTTATACTGACTGTATTACAGTCATTTGGCAGGAATCTGAATCTGCCTGAACTTTTACCCTTGTCACGTGTATGTGTAAGGAGAATCCTGCTTGCTGCAGCCTGGGGAAATGGTGGTGGTCAGGAGGGCTGCTCAGGGAAGTGGTGGAATCACCATCCCTGCAGGTATTTGAAAGATGGGTAGACATGGTGGTTAGGGACATAGTTTAGTGGTGGTTTTGGCAGCATTAGGTTGATGGTTGGATTCGATGACGTTAAAGTTCCCTCCAACCTAGGTGATTCTATGACTTCTCAGCTGTACAGACTGAGAGAAAGGAGTTGCTATTTTCAAACTTTGCATCTGTTAATTAAAACCTGTATGTGCCCTGGCTGCCACCCATCCCGTCCCACTCCCTGCTTGCTGTGATACTGAGGCCATCTCTAGTTGAATACAATATAATAGAAGATGTGCTGGACAGCTTGGACTTCAGACCTTGTTTGTTTAACCTACTAGGATTTGAAAAAAATGCAGCATTTGGCAAGGAAGTCAAGAATTCTTTATTTTGAAGATACTAACTTAATGTGGATTGAATAGTGCTTTCTGTAGTTGCCTGGGGCATGGTTTTTTTGAATCTATGCAAAGGAGCTTGTGTGTAGCGTTCTAAAGCTTGAACCTTGCCTGTCTTGGGGTTTTGTGTGTGAGCTTCACTCTTAGCAGCCTTCTGCATGGGGGAGAGGTGGGATAGTGGAAGTCAAATCCATCCTCTGTATGCCACTTTGAAATGCTGTAAATCCAGAGCTTGTCAGTCCTGGTTTGGCAATGAAATAAAACTTGCTGTGACTCAGCATGCTGCTACAGAAACGGTCCTTGTGTTCATTCAGTTCCATAGTAACTGCAAGACAGCATGGCTTTACTTAGCTCCCTTAAACTAGAAGGGTATAAATGTCTTTAACAAATGCCATGTTAAAAGAGTTGAACAGTGGTTTATTGGAGATCAGTTTTGTTATTCAGTAAACTTGTCAATGAGTAGCCAGAGCCCTGGCTGGGGGAGAAGGCATTCTTCATCTGTTCCTGCACCCCAGTTCATTGTCTTGTCTCTGGCTGAGCTATTGCCCAGTACAAATAAGAGGCTTTGTGGAGATTAGACTTCTACTTTCTTCTGTCTTGCAATAAGATTATTCATTCAGAAACTGTTGGGTGGCCTTCACAGGGACATCTGAAGAAGGTTAATGACTCCTGTGCAGGGTGTTTTTTACCTTGCTGATTAAGATAGCACTACTGCATACCAACCTTTGCATTGAATGTGGTCTTTTTGTTTTTTTTAAAAAAAAAAGTACAAATGTCTTCAAGCAGACAGCTACTGCAGGAAGGTGAGGAAAACTGCTTTATAGCTCCTGCCCTTGCCCCTTGCCCATGTGGCAAGGCAAAGCGCTGCCACTGGCTTTAAACGAAACCCATGGCACTTGGTAACCTGTTCGTTAACTGAACTCTGACACTGACTTCTGCTCTTTGCACACTTACTCCAGCCGCAGACTGAGTCATGAGCAGGACAGAATCGTTAACATGTGGCATTACTCATAGCCAGTATTAATCAGAACCAGACACTAGCATGCTGGTTTCTGGAGAGACTGGAGGAGTCTGCTATGTGTGCACACTGCAGAAAGCATACTCTTACGTGCCACTTGCTGAACACGTGTACTGTGTCAGGTTATGCATTTCAAAAATGAGGGAACGTTTTTGGGGAATCGAAGGGGAAGTGAGCTCTGCCACAGACAGCACAAACACTGCAACCGTGAAATGAGAGATGTTTGAAGTGTGTGGCTTAAATAAAGGCACCTTGCAAAATACTACGCAAAGTAGTGAAATACTTCTGCCGCTTCAGTTACTTAAAGCAGAACTGCTGAATTACAAACAAGTTAAACTGTAGCTTTTTTCTGTTCTGTGCACTTGCACATGATAGATTAAAAATGAATGTGAGGTGTTCACCAGCATTTTCAAATGTTTTAGATGCTTTATACCTTTGGTGACATGAGAAATTTCACAAGTCTAACGGGAACTGTAGTATCTGAGTTCTGACTGCGTGGCATTGCTGGTATCAGGAGAAAAAACCCTCCAATTTTGAATATGATCCTGTGCTGCATGTCCCACCTCATAGTGAGGGCAGTACATGGAAACACCTGACAGCTCAGGCTTTGTATTTAGTGTGAAGGAGGTTGTTGACAAAAACTGGAAGCTGCAGGTGCTGCTTAGTGGGGTTTTTTTTTTGACAGTTCGTCTCTTAGGGATATTGTGCCTTTAATATCTTCATATTGTGGGGGCTTCATTACGCTGAAAGCAGGGATTTTGTCTAGGTGATCTCACATTCTTGCTTCAGGAGTATATAGAAGAAAATGCATGATTCAGTTCAGAAGGAAGGATAGAAGCTGAAAAGCCTAAAATCCCAAATTGAAAATACATAACTTGATTTTAAAAAAAGCTAAAGAAACATGAAAGAATATCATGCCACATGAACTGTTCAAAATGTCAAGCAAGCACATATCTGGGAATTTGAAGCATTTCTTCTTAGTTTGTCTTTTGGTTTGTGGGACAGTATTGGAGAGCAGAACTTAACTTTTAACTTCAGGAATGGAAATACTTACTTGGTATGTAATTTGGGCTCATGACTTTCTGGGAGGACATAAATAACCTTTGTTCCCCAGCATTTACAGTTACTTAATATTGTCTTTCTTAGGCTCCTTGCAGGAGCAGCGTTCACCTTCCGTGCATGTGTCAGTCAAGCTTTTAAATGTTTTCTAAATCAAAGGAACAAGTCTGTGATACCGTATCAACTTACATACTTCCAAAATTGATAGCAACTTCATTGAGTTAGTCCCTGCTTAAAGCCTGTTATGGCAAACTAGGGTGAATCTACATTTTGTTATAATGTTTGTATTGTCAGTGTGCTTATGTGCAAAATCTACTTGAACTGATCTCATGTATCTTGCTGTATGTGACTATGTGGCATTAAAACAGAAGCAAGGGCAGTGCCTACTGCAAATCAGCATGGCATTTGCCATTGAGAAAGGAGGTCTGCTCAGTAAGGTCTGCAGGGTAAGGAGAAGAATGAATTAATGCTGTTTCATAAAACACTTAGCTAACAAGTTCTAAAAGAATGATAATACAATAGAAATGTGTGGGTTTTGAATAACTTTAGGGAATGTTAAATAGTTTGTATATTCTACCTATTTAAATAAGAACTAGTGTAAATCATTTATCGTTCTTACATCATAGAGATCACTGCTGCATTTTTAGCTGGATGTCATGTTGCCCTGCACCTGTAAAAATGCTGTGCATCTAGCTGGACCAGTTTAAGGCCTGTTTTTTTCAGCCAGGTTAGACTTAGTTTCTTCCAGTTTCTAGCTCATTGGTGTATGGAATGAGTGAAACCACAGAGAAGATCTGCTTGCAGACTGTCAGGCCAGGAAGTTGTGTTGGAGAATGCATTTTGAGATTAATTTGGCAGAGCTAGATGGGTCAGTTTGTGTCCAGACAGAGCTGTTATCTCTGGGAAGCTTTTGCCAACAGCTTCATGTGGAAACTAGACGGAGTTTGAGCCACAACAGTATGTGGGAACACAGTGACCTAATAACAGATGGTGGATCTCAAATAGTCTCCATCATCCCCTCCCCCTGCTGCTCCTTACCTTTCATAGTTAAGCAGCTGGCACCATCTCTCCTGTATCAACAAAACTATTTTGTCTTGGCTTGGAGAATGGGAGGGAAAGTGTAGTTGAACAACTCCTGCAGCAATGTCCACGCGACCAAACTAGCAGTCTTCTAGAGGGGGAGGTGCTGCAGTTTATCATAAGGTTTTGCTTCAACTCTTTTTTTTTTTTTAAAACTTATGTCTGAAAGTTATTATAAACTAAAATGCTAAATGCTCATGGTCTTCAGTAGCGAGAATGACCCCGCTGCAACTGTTGCAGTTGGCAGAAATGTGCGTGGCCCTGAGGATCGGGTTGCTGTAACAGAGCTGGTCTTGGCTGTAGCTGGCCCGGTCACTTCCCTGCCTGCACCTAACCTGGGATGAAGAACAGGGCTGCAGAAACCCAGCCAACCTGCCCTGCTATTCTGGGACTGGTAACGTGTTTGTGTTGCTTAGACTTGGGACGAAAGGGGATGATGAATCTTTGCACAGTGTAACTTGAGTGGCTCTCCAGCTCTCCCACAGTTCGTTGGGAAAGAACATCTTGTGTGTCCAAGGACACAGGGAATTACAGATGAGACTGGGAGGGTGACTGGTATTTCAGTGAGCTGGGCTGACAGCACCTTTTGTAAAGAGATCATAGGCTAAACAAAGTGAAAGTGGGGTTTAGGCTGCTTTTTGTACTTGTACTCTTAAATGTGCCAATCAAGCTTTGCTCTTGAAATCTCTTGCTTTAATTGTTTATATTGGGATTGGAGGTTGAGTAAAACAGTACCCAAATAAGAGCCTGGGAGCCTTTAACACAGCTTTTTAGTATGTCTGTTTGCATGGCAGTATTTCTTTATTTTCCCAAATGCTACTGACTAGAGCTACAGAACAGTCTTTAATGTGTTCATACCCACATGGAAGTTGAGGACCGCCTAGTCTTCAAAACCTAATGAAAAGACATTTGTTACTGAAAATGTTTCATTTGGCTGTAGCTGTGGGTAGTACCAAGCATCTTACTTGAAGCAGAGATGAAAAAATAAAGGGTAACTGGTCATGCTGTGAGGCTCAAGGTATGGAGACACTATGCGTATGTGCTGTGCTCCTAGTATTCTTTTAATACTGGTGTTCAGACTTTAATAGTAAGCAAACAAAGCAAAACTACTTATCCATAGTTTGCTTGGGAGTTATGGCTGTCAGTACTGGTGAGATTATTCTGAACTGGCTCCACAGGACTGAGCTGAAAGCAATACCTTGCAGTGCTTATGTTCTTCTAGCAAAGGTTTCTATAACTTCATAGACACAACGGAAAAATATTTACTCCCAGTAGAAGGAACACTTTTAGGTTTTTTCTCATAAGAGCCAAGTGTTAGCATTTGCAATGGAATAAAATGTTATTGTTTATCCTGCTTTATGGTAAAATGATGTCAATAAACAATTATTTCTGCAATGTACAGCCAAGTTGAGGCTGGAGGATTAAAAACCCGGAAAACATTACTTGTCCAGTGGGAAATGTCTTTACAGAATAGGTTGATTGTACTTTTGATATTGAATTGAGAGCTGGGCTATTAGTAGTAACAGACAGAATTTTTTTCCCATTGCATAGGAGGCAGCTCTTGGACTTCAACTGCCTTTTGACACCAGCATGCAGCTATCTTAAAGGGGTCAGACTAATACATATCCTGCCTTTTTTCCCTAATCTTGGCATTCCCCCTCCCCCCGCCCTTAAATTCAGCTGTCTGATGGGTCAGTTCCCTGTACCAGCTCACTGTAGGGCTATTCAAACATCAGAGCTGGCTCAGGGAGGTCAGCAGGAATACACGGTTAAGAGTAAAAGGGATAGACCATCCCTTTGAACAGCAGCCCAGATACACCTCCGCCTTCAAGTAACTGCAGACCTATGTCCCTTTCCTTCACTGGAAAGGGAAAAATTAATTCTGAAATGTAGCTTCTTGTTCCCTTGTTTTCTGCCCAATCAAAATAAAACTAAAGAATAGATAATATTGCAGATATACCAGGGATCATAAATATGTATGTGTTTAAAAAAAGGAGGAGCTCTCATTAAAAAGTCAAAATAAACTTAATAGTCTAAGCTGCTTTTTTCTTCTTATTTTATTTTAAGAACCCTAGCTCATGAGTGACTCATGAATTCTGCTACATCTCTGTAGTGCTTTTATAATATGGTTTTTCTGTTTGGATGTGAGCCTGTTGTGTTTAAAATTACATGGGATAGGCATTATCCATTAACATCAAGCTTCACATGAAACAAACTGCACACTGATTTCTGGTTTACAGGCAGTGGCTTGTTGGTTGATGCCTAGAGCTCTGTTTATTCATAGACAGAGTGCTTACAGGTATAAAACAAGCTGTTGCACTTGCAATATTTGTGTAAACATAAGATTGTATATGGCAGGTTATTTCTCAGCACATCGGCCTTTGGCCATTGTTCTGTGCTCAGAACTGCAATTTTTAAACTGTTCCCTGGATTTCTTACACTTCCTTGAATTCCAGAGTTTGTGCTAGCTGAAATATGATTAATACCTTTTATACAAAGCTATTTGACTAATAGCCTTTATGCAAACTAGCTTTTATAAAAACAAGTCTCTTAAGTGTCCTGTAACATGCACAAAGGGGAGAGCTATTTTGCAAACCCTCAGAGAAGTAGAGAGCTTGGAAGATCTTTGAAGGGGCCTTTTTTCTCCCCTGTTCCCTAATCTGAGCAGGGCAGTGATGTCTTGGTCTGTACTGCTGGATTGTTGAGGAGGACTGGAACAGGGATATGTCACTTCATCCGTCTAAATGTTTTTCTGTTGCTTTATAGCAGTATGGAGAATGTCTCAGCTCTTTCATTCTCTTGGAGGATTTTGATTGAGTAACTGCTTGTATCAAAGATACTCAGGTGCAGACTGTGTCTTGTAGAAGTGTGCAGTACTGTGGTTACTGGAGTCCCCTTTTCTCACAGAAAGACAATGATGCTTATTTACTGATGGAGTTGGAGGGTGGATAGTTATTTCGGCACTCTGTGCATCTACTTAACTTCCTAATGGAAGACTTCAGAGTCTTAGGAGCAGGGGGATTGTGTCCTGTAAGTATGTCCTTGGGATATCCATAGAAATGGAATTTTATCTTTTAAATGTGCCTGGATTCTCAGCCTTTATTCCTAACCCCAGGTCTCCTGGAGAATTCTGCCCCATCTTTTATCAGATTAGTTACTCTGAGGCTAGTTTTTCCAAAGACTTTCAAACGCTGTTGCCTCCTGTGCTTTCCCTTCTTCCTTCCACCCCTGCCTCGTTAAGAAAACCACTGAAACACTGTACTGGTATATACCCTCCCTCCACCCCAGAAATCCCAAAGCCAACCACATACATGTGTACACACACTTGAGGTGGCTTACACATTACTGTTTCAGAGCTTCTTGGTTTGGGAAGAATCCTTATGGTGGATTCCCACAGCGCTGATTACTGTTTGTGGCTCTTGGGACTTTTTGGATCAGCAGACTTGCTTCGAAGTATGAGCTTTTCTAACTGTAGTCAGTAATGGATCCAAATACTAATTATAACTGCAGTAGGATCTTGTGCCTGTTAAGAGCAAAACGGTAATGCCATAGGGCTCTTTTTTAATGCTCAGGCAGGTATCACGAAACAAAAATTAGACAGGACTAACGGTAAATGCTAAGCTAAGTAAAGTAAATGCCATTTACTTGCTCTCTCCCAAAACTTGTATCGACTACTATGGTCTCTCACAGTAGGGCTTATTTCATAAGGAAACTGACTTTTTGCACCTTTGTTTCTCCTCCTGACTCTTTAATACTTGTACTCAGCCAAACTGAGAAGCGTTCTCATTTCCCTGTGTCAGAGGGGAGTTTTCTCTCTAGGAAAACCATATTCTCTATATGTTCTGCTATTAAGTTCATGATGCTCTGAGTATATTAGGATTGAGGAGACATAAGAGGGGAAAAACAGATACATCTCCAAAGGGCAAGTGCACTCCTGTTTCTTAGGACAGAACAGGACACCTGTAGGAAATGAGATTACTAGGGTCTTTTGATATCGGGAAACATAAAATCCTATTGAAGAAAATCCATTTTTGAAAAGTGACAGAACAAATTACTTGGTACAAGTAAAACTCTTCCTGGGTGGGGGAAAAACCCCAAAATTTTTTCCTTTTGACTTCCATTCATGAAGGATGACTGAAAGTGCAGGAGGATTTCCCATACCTTTAATAGGCAAAACATTTTGCACTACAGAATTTCTTGTGTAATAAGATTTTTGGAAAAAAAACTGAGAAGGTACTGAATGAAAAATGACTGAGGATTTCTAAGTATTGAAACTAAATATCTTAAGTATGACCTCAGTTAGTGGAGTGAGTAGGTTTTAGTAGATTTAAAAGAATTTTGTGCCCCTAAGGTGGGGCTATGTTAGGAAATTTTCCTTTTTTGTGAAGCCACATGGTTATACCTCCATAAGTCCATCTAGGAAATAAAAGTCACTGTACTTCAAAATTAGGTAGGCAGGCATGTGTATGTGTATAGTAATACTGCTTTGGTGGAAGAGCAAATACTTAAATGCTATGCTAGAAATGTTAAGGGTAGCAAATAAGTCTCCAGTTGCAGAGACCCTTCCATTCATGTCTGTGGCCTCTTGCAAGAAGCCACAAAGTGGCTGTGAGTTTCTCTTCATTCCTGTGTGTATTTTTAGAAATTAAGTACTAGACCATAGAGTAAGAAGAAACTTGTGTTCAGGATGCGTGTGGTGTACAGAACATATTTTCATTACACAGTAAGCATTAGCTAGTGGGGGGGTGAAAGTTGATTATTTAATCCCATTACAAGAAAGTTTCTATGAAATCTATTTGTGCACTTTTAAAATGTACGAACAAAACAAACATGAGAAACAGGAGGATGGAGGAGTGAAGAGAAACAGATCATAGCTGAATGATACTACTGAATAATCAGACAGATGCTCAGAAACAGGACAGCAATGAAGCCTGCATGGTCAAATAGCTGTCACCGATAGGAGTGCATTGTACCAGCACAGCTCTGGATGCTCCCACAGTGTTTGTAGGCTCACAAATGTATTTCTCAGCAATTTAAATGCTGGTAAAGGGCACAACAGTAGGATTAACCAGATGACATTTCCTAAAGTTCCTGCTGCTTCTGTAGATTACAAGTTTTTCTTGTAAAGCTTATTCCTTTCTAGCAAAGAGACTTGGGTGGGGAGACGGGCAGGGATTTGCTTCTCCTTCCCGTCTTTAAGCCTCCTGTGCTGTAAATGACTTCAAAGAGGAGCAAAAGAACCTGAGGCATGGTGTGCATGTCGGGAGGGGTTCTGTAAAGTCTGAAGTCATTGCCCTCTGTTAGTCAACAGGGCCAAAATAGTAGTAAGTGCTAATGCAGTGTAACACCAGGACATTTCTATATTGTGCGTATAATGCTATATAAGGACTAATACTATATAAAGGACTCTTGGACATACTTCTGGTATCAACCTTGGTTTATATTTAATGGATTTAGAAGGCAAAAGCTCCTTCCTCTCTTTGACTGCTTAATTTTCCTGTGCAGTCCTGCTGGCCTGTTTCAGCCCAGACATGTTGCTGTTGCCTTTCTAAGAGTGATTCATGGCAGTAGGAAGAATCTTGGTGGAGGAGCATGACTGCCTGAGCCTATTAGAAGCAGTGTCAGTTTGAAGTTACCTGCTTAAAAATAACATGGACTTTGCCATTGCAGCAGCTGGTTAGTAAGCCATTACCCTCAACGGAACATAAAAATAACAGGAAAAAAAACCAATTGTAACCAGAACAGCTGCAACTTATGAAATTAAACATGGCAGTTATGAGTCACATTGACACTTCTCTGTGGTCGGATTTCTCACCCTTCTTGCACCTAGTTTTAGAATAATATAAATCCATCTGCTGGTAGAAGGGCTTTGGGCATTTCCTGTACAGCTACTGGAGTCGTGGTGTGAAGAAGCACCTAGAATTGATGAAGCATGGAGCCAACTGCATGTGTTCTGCAGGTAATAAAGCAGCTCCAGATCTTCTCTATGACTGGAAATCACTCTCTTAGTACAGAAATTAGGTCTTCATGTAGATATTAAATCCAAGTTTCTTGCTTGATGCTTTCTCAAGCAGAAAGAAAAAGTTCAAAGACTCGTTTTATTGGTCATTTGGTGGTGTGGGCTGGCATCTTTCCAAATTTGGTTTTTGTGTGCCTTGCCTCATTTTCTTCCCATGTTCAAAAGTAAAACTGGTTTCCCACCTATCTGCAGTTGCATAACCCTTTTTCTTTCTAATATGACTATACATCTTTGCCAACTAGTAGGAATGCTTACATGGAAAAAAAACTTTACAGCAAGGTATTTTTAGCTGTCTTAAGCAGAATTTAGTGAGCATAGGAAAAGAGGAAAGAACAGCCAGTATTGAAACATCAGCCAGCTCTTTTTAGGCTACCAGCATGTGCTCCTCAGACCCACTTCTGCTCCATTTGGCACTCGGGTAGTGTTCTGGTCTACTGTTGGTAAATCCAGAGATAATATTAATAGAAGACCATTAAAACACTTCGTTAAAAGAACTGTGTGACAGCCAATTTTTGAAGTGGCTAAACAACATTTTCCCTAGTGCTGAAATTAAGGTCCCCAGAAATATGCAGTGCCCACCACTTGCGGCGGGGGGGGAATTATTTTCCAGTTCAGGCTTAGCTGTAGCTTCTTCAGAGTCCAATTTCACCTTGACCTTGCTATTAAACAGTTATGGATGGGGTTGATCTTTCTGATGCTCCATTTATAGCTGAAAAAATCAGCATGCCAAAATCATGATGTAAGTTACTCAGAGAAACCAACCAAACATTCCCCAAATGTTTAACTTTGGAAAGTAGCACCTTTGCATCTACACTGCATGTTCTATGCCTGTATTTACATTGTAAATGTAATACTTCTAAACAGTGGCTGTGGCTTTTGAAGTTGGCAATGGAGGGATTTACCAGAAGTTTAGTGTGCTTAGTGCCTGAAGCCAGTGTTTTAGTTAGCTTCCATGATTTTGCAAGACTGTCAAAGTTTTGTACTCAACTTGAAGTTCCTAGATGGTACTGAAAAGATAGACTTGAAGTGTTAAATATAACTTCCAACTGTATTGTTCTCTGTAAATCTCGTAACTATGGTACCTTTTTGGTACAGGATCAAGCTCCAGAATAAAACCAATCATGTTTACAGGGTGGATTTGCAGAAGTTCCTCTTACAGCTGAAATAAGGTGTCTGTCCTAGACATGTTAATGGTCTTCCTGCTCAGAGCAAAGTGGTGCTCCCTGTATTTTGAAGACTGTAAATTTGCATGGTTGCCAGCTTTTTTTTTTTTGTACAAGACTTACCTGTAGTTAATGCAGGAGTAAAATACTGGTTTGACTTACTTCCACTGGATTCTTTCAAAGCCTGCAGTGGCTTTGGTATTACCAGTACCTTTATTCTGAAAAAAAGTCACTTGTCACATTGGTACAAATACAGCAAGTGTCTAGATGATGGTGTTACATAGTTTTATATAAAACATGCAGACCAGCACTGACTATCAAACTCTGCCTTAGCATACATGTGTACACCACTTGGAACACTTGGGGATGTTATCATGTCTCTGAACATGGATTTCAACTCAAGTCCTTGAACAGACCCAACACCATTTTACATGATTACTGCTTCTGTATTTACTGCATTTTATGATGATTTCTTTTTTTCCTCTTAGCTTTACCTTCAGGCCAGAATGAAAGGAGACTGGGCAAGACTTGTTCGTCCTACTCTACAATTTGGTCTTATTGCTGCATCTATCTATGTTGGTCTTTCACGTGTTTCTGATTACAAGCATCACTGGAGTGATGTTTTGACGGGACTCATTCAGGGAGCAGTAGTAGCTGTGCTCATTGTAAGTAATTCGTGAGGTGGGGGGTGTGTGTGTAAACACTGCTTTTATAAACAGCACCTTAGAATTGCAGGCTGTGTTCAGAGGAAAGCAGACCTGTCTTCCTAATGTTCTGAAAAATGCTGGAGAGGGGAAACAACTCCTTGACCTGGGTGTAGCCATAGTACTTCAGGGAGTGAGGCAGACTCTGGGCCAATGATGAGATAAGTGGCTGGTTTAGCTGTCAGACAACATGAAATTGTCCCTGCCCAAGAGCTTTTCAAATAACTGAGATGGAAACGCTCAACTGCAAAACTGTGTGGGCCTCTATATAACCATACCGTTTGCTGCTAGCCAAATGTTAAATCTCAAGTACAATAGCAAAGAACTGTGTATGAGGTAAGCAGGGCAAAAAAAAGGCCTTTAAGGATAAGGACAGCATGAAAGTGTCAGTCTCTGCCAGCTTATACAGCCCGTTTTTTCACTCTGATGGGAAACTAAAACCCTTCACCATTTCTTGTGTGCATTTTGAGTGCTAAAAGGGTGTTCACTACAACCAGCATGTGAAGCTCAGCTGTACTGATCAGTGAAAAGCTATCATCCCAAGGAACAGAGAATCAGCTAAACTTGGAGCTGCAGGCCTGGCTGACTTAGTGGCAGCAGTTGTGCTGGCTGTCACCAGAGTGCCACAGTTGATTCATCCATGGGAAGGGACACATCAGAGAGACTTCTGGTTCAGAGACATGAACTAATTGAGGTCATACTGAAGAATTCTGTTACCAAGAGCTGAGGCTGACCTGGAAGAACCACCTCCAAGTGAAACACTTTCTCAGCTGGAAGTCAGAAGGGTATGGGGTCATTCGAAAACAAAGCTTTGTTTACTTGTTGCAATCAATCATCAAAACAAATCTTGCAGCAGCTGTGAGAAACCCTATATACTGCATTAGCTGTTATTAAATGGCTGCATGTTGACTAAAACATAATTCTACTGCTCATTTTTGTACAATCTGATTTTTAAAGAAAAGGGTGCAGGGAATGAGAAACATCAGGGATTGAAGAGCTGAGGGCACTTTTATTAGGAAAACAAGTTTAGTGAAGGGTGTTGGATGACTGAGAAGATATCTTAGAGATGCTTGTTAATACAAGAATGAGTAGGAGGTGGCATCACAGCAAACAGAGTTGAAAGGTAAAGAATTTATTTTTAAAAATAAGCCCCACCTCACCCCCCCCACCCCCGACAAAACCCTTATCTGAAAGAATGGAAGAGTTCACCTCCAGAAACAGAAAGCTGAGGTTAGAGCATGCTCGGGCAGCAACTGCAAGTACAGTACTAAATTCATTTGAGTGAATTCAGCTTTAAGTGGAAGCTGAAACTCATCTGGTATGCAGCTGAAGTGTCATGCTGGGTCATGAGCCAGCTCTCAGTGTGGAAGACTGTTTCTTCCACTGCCCTAAACGGTGTTCTGCAGCTCTCAGGTTTGCCATGGGAGGGGAAGAGGTGATGTAGGAAAAGAAGGGAGCATGAGAGAAGGCTTCTCATTTATGGCACTTCATGCAGCACTGTACCCAGCACATCTACTAGTATGACTTGGTGAAGTGGGCATCAGGTTAGAGAGCAAGCTGCAGGCTGTCTCGTAGTTGGTAGCTGTGAAGGAAGTGCGGTGGTATGTTCAAAGGAATACAGGAAAGGATAATGTAGGCAGAGTTGGCTTCACAGCTGCTGGAGCAGTGGGTGAGACACATGCATTGAGGAGGGAGCTGCTGTTGAGGAACTGAAGCTTGGTTTAACCAGCTTTTAAAGAAATGCAAGTGAGAGTGACATTCCAGAGAATAATAATTTCTAACTACTGAAGCCTCTTCCTCAGCTGAAGGACAAGCTCCACTGTCCTGTTCTAAATAAATCATGGAATAATTTTAACCGTACATGCGATCTGGGCCCTCCCCAAGCATATCTTGCTCCTTCATTTAGAGTAGTTCAAACTATGGCTATTGTCATAAAGCAGTGCCTGGTAAGGCAGTTAGTTAGCACACAAGCCTTGAATTTGGCTTAAACCATCAGTGGCTAAGTGGTTAAGAGGCCACTAGTTTTGATCATGGGATTTACCTTCTGCAAAAGTATTTATTTACCCATTGTTTCAAAGACTTACAAATGCAGGCACTTAACACTAATTTGTTCACTTAGGTTGTGTATGTGTCTGACTTCTTCAAAGAGAGAGGATGTACATTTCAACCGAAAGAAGACTCCCATACAACCCTACACGAGACTCCAACAAATGGAAATCACTTTGGCAGCAATCACCAACCATGAAGAATGACCCATCTTGCTCTCTGAAAGGAAAACAATTTCACAAGTCTAACTATGTAATATAAGTAAATGCCTTTAAGGGACTGCTGCTGTTCTTGAATGCTCACTTTACCTGTATATAGTAACACCTACCACAGCTATTGTATGTCTAAACTTTAAATTTCTGTTGGTTCAAGCTCTTGCTTAAAAGAAAAAAGGTATTCAAAATGTAAATTTTTATTGAAAACATGGTAACACTTATATTACAACACTGCTGTTTGTACATGCCTTGTCGAAACATCTGTGGTTTAAATACCCACCATTAAAAGAAATAATTACTTGAGATGGAAGTAGCATGTGAAGCTGATTAACTTGTTCCATAATGTGAATTTAGTACTGTATTTAGAAGATACCTTCTGTTACAGGTAAAGGCTTGCAGCAAACACAATATCTCTCTTGATTTTTGTAATCCCTATTAAAAAGGAAAACTGTATTAATATTCAGCAGTCATAACTGACACAATCACTATTTTAAGTACAGATACACCATGTACTACTTTGCAGTACATAAAGTGTTACAAGTCTGAAATAGAAGTCATTGTACATCCCTTTTCAGTCAGAAACTTAATTCAAACTTTGTAACATAGATCTTCTCTGGAAAGAGGGCAATGATGCTCTTTACTGTGAAGTCAATACCAGAAGCTTTTATTACCAAGTCATTCACCCACACCCTGCTGTACGTACACCCCCCAGCCTCACCCCTTCCTTTCATATGCTTTCTAGAATTACTTCTTATACTGTGGAAGTGAAATACATACCCTCTGCAAACTTATTTTCCAACTCTGTGTTTCCAATGGCTTTTGCAGCCTGGCACATCTGCCGAAGCAATTCTTCGAGCCTTCTCATGCAACGAATTATGCTACCTGTATAAAAAGAATGAGGGAAAACTTTGTATCCCTTGCCACATCATGTCACTAAGTAATTCTGCTGCCTGAGCCCAATTTGGACCAAAGCAGTTAAGTTCCTTCTCCAACCCTGTTCAACTTACCTAGCAGCCAACAGTAAGAACCGCCCTATGTCTTAAGTTTGGTTTCTGTTTAACAGTAAATTTCTCCATCAGGAATTTCCTTGAAGCTATCTCCAAATGCTTGTCCTGTTCTTGTTTTTTTCTACTATCTTCACAGCCTCTAACTAATACATAGTCAGAGGACTTTCTGGGCTGTTTAGTAATTCCTAGTGGATTTTTCTTTCAAGTACTTGTTAAGACTTTCCTCAAAAACCATACAGGTTTGGGGGATTCACAAGTTTGGTGCTTCAAGAACCACCACACATAGATTGTGGGGTGTGGGTTTGGTTATTTTTTTATTAACCCTTAGTTCTTTAGTTGGCAGAGCCAGTGAGACAGTAAGTGGTCTACCGCACTAGTCCTGTGCCTCTTGAGTCCATGGACCCCTCTACCATTCAACTGCATGCCTACAGTAATGCAAACAAGTTCAGTCATGACATAGCTCCTACACTGCAGCCTAATACCCCCTGTAGTTTTTTTTACACATTCATCTCCTCTTTTAACTTACTTCTCAATAACAAGTTTCACAAAAATGAACCTAATGCTTATGCTCTTGTAGCAGCATGCAAACAGTGTGCTGTTTGGTCACTTCCTCCAGCATCATCTCCCACCTACAGTCAAAATTATTGTATGCAAAATGACTGTCATAGGATAAAGATCAAGGGATTGAGAACAGCCCTGCTGAGAAGGACCTGGGGGTACTAAAAGCTGGACATGAGGCAGCAATTTGTGCTCAGAGCCCAGAAAGCCAACCATCCTGGGCTGCATCAAAAGAAGTGTGGCCAACAGGTCAAGGGAGGTGACTCTGCCCCTCTACTCCGCTCTGGTGAGACCCCACCTGGAGTACTGTGTTCAGCTCTGGGGCTCCCAACATAAGAAGGACATGGACCTGTTGGAGCGGATCCAGAGGAGGGGGCCATGAAGATGATCAGAGGGCTGGAGCACCTCTCCTTTGAGGACAGGCTGAGAGAGTTGTGGTTGCGCAGCCTGGAGAAGAGAAGGCTCTGGGGACACCTTATGGCAGCCTTCCAGCACCTAAAGGGGGCCTACAGAAAAGATGGGGACAAACTTCAGCAGGGCCTGTAGCGACAGGGCAAGGGGTAATGGCTTTAAACTAAAAGAGGGTAGATTCAGACTAGACATAAGGAAGAAATTTTTTACAATGAGGGTGGTGAAGCACTGGAACATGTTGCCCAGAAAGGTAGTAGATGCCCCATCCCTGGAAACATTCAAGGTCAGGTTGGATGGGGCTCTGAGCAACCTGATCTGGTTGAAGACGACCCTGCTCATTGCAGTGGGGCTGGACTAAGTGACCTTTCTATAGTTCAGTGAAATACTAGCTCTAGGCAAAGCATAGTATCTGGAGAAAAACTGTCCCAATGAAAAGAACATTTTACAAAGCTGCTGAGAAAGTGAGAAGTTAAGAAAAGTAAAATAACACAACACTTCTACAAAACGTTCATATGGTACCAGTAGGCCATGTCAGGTTCTACAGAAGAACAGTTGTTTTAAGGGCAGCAGTCTGTAAAACCTGTTGCAATGACATGACGTGAAATAAACCATACATAGTCTATTGGACACAAAGCGCAAAGCCAAAGAAAATGAACTGCGGGCAGCTCCCCTGAGCATGGCCGTGCTGCACTGTGGCAGGCCTAGGGTCAGATCTCAAAGATCCTGCTCGTCTCCATTTATAAGGCAAACCCTGACAACTGTTCCAGGCAGTACTCATTTACAGGCAGCGTAGCTGGGATTGTTGCAGATACACTTTTTCCACAAAACAAAACAGTCAATCTGCAATTGGTTAATAGGATACTTAACTCAGTTTACCATTCTACAGTTTTAAAAAGCTTCTCTAATTTCTGTTTCTTCCCAACACACACGTTTCAGCTTAATGACAACTCATTTTCATTAGCCAATCATCACGGCTCCCATCTGTGGCAAGGACGCTTACCCTTGGAGCACTCGGGCTTATGCTGCAACCTGCAAAGGCAGCCATTTACTTACCACAAGTACAAGCTTTCACACTACTCAGAACTGCACCCAAAGGGGGCACCATCAATACTAATAAAATATCAGAACACCATTTAGGCTTGCGAGAGTGGAAGTATGCCATCAACTTGAGGTTTCTGTCTAGGGAAGTTCTGCTATTAGCCTGGATGGCAGCACAAAACTGAATGTTAGTCTCCAAGTCATGAAGAGCACAATCTATCAGAAATCAATTTTAATAAGTTTGGGGGTGTGTGATGAAAAACTAATTTAAAAAAAGTGGTGGCTTCCAATGCACTCTCTAATTGAAATTAAGACAGGAAGCACTAATACCTAAAATGAAAATTTGTACCTAAGATCAAAAGAAGGATGCTGTGGGTTTTGGTTTGTGTTTTGTTTGGGGTTTTTTTTGTTTGTTTGTGTTTGTTTGGTTGGTTGGTTTCTGGATTTTTTTTGTTTCATTCTGATTTTAAATTTCTCTGAAATCACTACAGCAACTTGGCTAACCAGGCTAACCAGGCCCCCCTCGCCCCCCTCCTCTTTATCTAGTGAGGATATATCAAGCTGTAGCCCTGGAATTTAGCAACACCTCACTGCATTTAAGGTAAGCGTAACTGACAGTGGATGTCTGAGGTGCTTTCCTTCCTTTTGGACAATGCACAGAAAACCAGCCTATTAAAAGTTAAGGGAAGAATCATGCGTCAACCCCTTTGACAAAAGCTGAACTTCTCAAAATAGGCCCATAAGATCTAATTCTGAGGGAGCTAGCACTATTGACTGGGACAAAGCTGACCAACTAGGCTTAGCCCAAATATGGTAAATTGAAAACATTACTGCCCTGGGTATTCTGAACAGTCAAGCGCCAATGTGAAAATGTAAGCCAGCTACTGTTTCTCCTCTACTCAGGCTGCCTCTACAGCAGATGTAAGGCTCAGACATTCATTGCAACAGAAGGAATCTGCTGGATGCAGATTCAAAGACTGCCAGGATTCCTGTTGCTCACAGGCAACCTGCTTTAGAAAGTTCCTGGGTCTACACACTGGATTACAGAAGTGCGTGAATTCCTTTGTTTTAAGAGCTCCCATTTGCAACTGTGTATGTATGAACAAGAAAACAGCATTTGAGAGAGGCAAGACAATGGTGACAGTAAAAACTTCAAAAAGGAATTTCAAATATCCGTCATTACACAAAGACTTGTAAGACTGGTGCACCCATCCTACTGTTCTTCACAACTTTCAACATAGCTGGTGGAGGATGACATTGGGTTTTTTGTTCTGGTTTGACCTTCAGGTGGATGGTTTGTCTTTTTACAAAGTATCTGGGCTTTAAGGTGTCCTGCTTTTAAAATAATGAAAACTAAGTATCCTTCCTCAAGGAGCAGTTTCTAGTACTCCAATGTTAGGAACCAAATTGACCCAGGTGACAGACTACATCTAAGCGTTTCAAGTATCTGCACTGCACTGCTGTGACAAACCATCCAAAAGAGAGACTTGGTTACCACCTCTCACTTGTGTCATTGTTAAGACAGCAGGAGGAACCTTCAATTTAACACGTAAATAAACCACTTAACTATTATGAGGACAAGCACAAGAGCTGTACTTCTTAATGGCAAGCATTTGGAACATATTTTTCCCTTTAGCAAAGGTAAGCACTATGCTTTGTTGCAATACTTAAGATTTCTGAGTTTTATAGAAAGATTTAAAATGTAGAGATTTCCTTTTTAAAAATTCTTCTATAGATCCTAAATTATCAACAGTGTAACTATAAATAAATATATACAGTAAACAATTTTTTTCCCCACTTAGTTTCAGCTGTGCAGATACTTGAATACATCTGAGTTAATAAATTTTGTGATCTATTATAAGGTTATTCAGAATTACCATTCCCTGTTATGGAATTACCATCTCAAAACTCCTAAAAACTGATGAACATACCTTCAAAGACATCAGTCATTTTGCAGATGTGAGCAAAGTTAGCTCCATTTGCCCATGTATACACAACATCCATTAGGTTGGGTCTGAAAGAATTTAAGTAATTTTCTTCATCAATTTCCAGTTTTGCTTCTGCTGACACCTTGGCGATTCTTTTTGCACACTCCTTTAAAATAAAAAATTTTAAATTTTTAATATGTATAAACAGATTAAGTGCTTAACCAATAGAAAGGCTTGCATATTACTAGGTACTGCATACACGATGAGGTTTCCTTTTCAATGTGAAATTATTCAGAATCAGAAAGTAAACCACTGTTTATATTAAGTCTGCCTGCACTAACAACTTACAGTGTAGCAAGCAAGCTTATTAAAGTTTTTAAAGGCATGTTCTAAATTAGCAAAAAGATTTCTTGCAAACAAGATAACCCATTATTACACACATGCAGTCCCAGCCACATGCACTGATGATCCAAAATTAAGTCTTCACCTTTTGCTTATTATACTTTACTCATACACTTTACTCTTGTTAACATTAACCCTGAGCTTAGACAGATTTCTAATGATTTCTAGATTACCTGCATTTGCCGAAGTGGTCCTGCCAACTGCTCTGTCAATTTTGGCATTTCACTGGACTGAAAAAGAAAACATTAAATAATCTCATGCGCTCCCATGCATTTGCTTTACACCAGATTAAATGCAAAAATGGAAGTTCAATGTGTGCTAGTGCCATCCTAAATTATTTCAATGACTTCTAAAACCTGTTGGCAAACACTAAAATTTTCTGAATTCCCCAAGTACTTGTTTCTCAAACGAAACCAAAAAACGCAATCTTTCTGTACAGTATGCCAACAGTATGAAAAAAAAGCACCTGCTTTCCGAATACTTCCAAAATTCCCTCTATTTAGCTGTTACATAGTTCTGAACTGCCAAAATGCTGATCATGTACTACTATAACTGTTACAAGCTTTTCTTTAAGACTATAAAAAGCAAATGCTTTTAATAACTGAAACATCAGTGGTTATGTATGAAAATACGGCTATTCAAACACAGCAACATTTTTATGTCCTACCTGTTTAGACCCGAGTACTATTGTTGAGTGAACCACAATACTCTAACTAACAATGGCTTACCTTGGCATCCCTTCTACTAACAAAGGTAATTCATTAGCATCTGCTGCTAATGTGCTTTCCGCATTTAGAATCAACCTGAGTGATACATCTTGCTAGCTATCTGCAGTCATATTTCGTATGGAAGTTAATTTGTACTGTATTTTCCTGATGATGCTAAACTTCTCTACAGCTTGTAGGTGGAAAAACAACAGCATCTGATATTAAATGCCCATGTTTTTGCTTTTACTAGCCTATGTTCTATTTTTAACAGCTCTTTTGGTATCAGTTCCATGTGGTACTGCCATTTCCATCAATAGGTCAAGGGTACTGTCCAAACAAGATAATATGGGCATGTCTCAGAATTAAAGATATGCTCACCCCAGAGTATAGGAGCAGATATTGTTAAGCCTCTTTTTTGAAATAATCATTCTACATTTTAAATTATAAGGATGTGTGTGTGTGTGTGTGTGTGTATACAAGCATGTATACTGAGAATTTATTAATATTACTTCATTGCATGAGGAGGTAACAGTTGTAGGACTGCAATTTTACTCAACCTTCGGCATGTCACTGATGAGGAAAGATATTTTAGCACTGGAGCAGCAATGCTTTTGTTAAGTTCAACTGGAGTTCACATCAAACACCTTAGGAAAGGATAAAAAATGTGCTATGGCTTGTGCTGTAATAACCAGTTTCTGGAACTGAATTATACACAATACTGTTGGCAGACAGGAATGTCTAGAATTCATGAATTGAAGAAGTAACTCACGTTCTCTTGGAAGACAAAACAGCTTAGTAGTGCAGTTGCCTGTTCTGCAGATAAGTCATTGAAGAGACCATTGAACATCATTTCTGTCAGGAGTAGTTCATCAGCACTAAAATAAAGAGAAAAGGAAACTTAGGGAAAAGACTTAACTAAAATGTAATTTTTAAAAGAATCTGTTTTTTGAAGCAACTGGATATAGATAAAAAACAATAGCTTCTTAATTTTTCTTATGGGAACACCAAATACTAATATATTAGCTGTTTAAGGAAGATGCTAATTAGTAAGAAAGTGAAACAGTATTTTAAAGAAACTAAAGCTCTTACTGAACTACAAAGAATCTTTCCTTATAAAAAATGAGAAAAAAGTGAAAACTTTTTTTAAAAAAGTTATTTAATTTTCATAAAATGAAAAAATAATAACTGAAAAAAATAACAAATTTTTCATAAAAGTTAGTATTAACAGTTGCTTTAGTCAGTTTTTAATCAGACAGGACATCAAGAGATTGAAAAGAACCAGAAAGTTAGGCAACTTATGAAAAGGACTAAAATTGGCACTGCTGCTGCTCAAAAAAGATTCAACTAGATATTTTCAAGGCACTGAAAAGAGGAACAAACTTGCTTCAATTTACCTGTAGAATAAAGACTTAATCATGAATTATAAAAGAAAATGCATGATGTGGATACAAAATCCAAACATCCTATTTGGATAAAATATCAAATTGTTGATAAGACCACATCTTTATTTTTGGAGTTTCAGACAAATGCATAGTGTGGGGGAAAAAAAGTACATATTTTTTTAAAAAGAAAAGTGTAAATCATCAGCAAACAGTTCCTGAAAGTCAGAAAGTTGATAAAATTCTGATTCAGCTTCCATTTGCTATCAAATTTTGCTGGGGAAAACAGTTATTAGATAGTGAACAAATACAGGTAGCATCTTTCAAACTATCCGTAAGGCAAGGAGTACAGCAGTCACTGTAACTTTTAAAAGTACAGAATTCTACCAAAATCTGAGTTACACTCTGAAGTATTAAACTCTGATTCATGAGTTTCTACGGAATCTTTACAATATGTTTCAATATGTATATAACTGCTAAATGTATTACAGTAAAATGCATCACTTCCATAGATCTGTTCCAACAGCCCTACGGAAGCAATTAAGCTGTATTCCAAACTTGTCAGAAACTTGGCAATTGCTGACAACCACTGTTACACCTTTGTTTGTGGGTGACTCTGTACTAAGAGTCCTGGGAACTGGAACCACCGAAACTGAGACCATCCTCTCATGTAATGAACAATATTAAATGAAAACACACAGTAGTGCCTGAGTGGTATAAAAAAATAACCATTGCTTTGGCATTTCCATGTCCATGTTTTAGTTTTAAAATCTACTGTATTTTGTCCTTAAGTTGCTATCTTTACTGCTTCAATCAGTATATTCCCTTTATGACACAGACCACATAGCCTCTAAAGGATCTTTCTTCTAATGGTCTCAGAACTTTAAAATATAAAGATGACATACTAATTTCAGCAAGGACAGTAAAGTGTGTATTCATGACAATAATCACTTCAGACAGAAACCAATTACCTGCTGATTTCACAAGCGACCCGTCCTTTCATCTCAATAACATCTGAAGACGTGGCAAACCCCAGTCTTCTCAAAACACGCTTGCGGCATTTGAGTTCATCCATTTGTAAGACAGTTCTGGCTTTTTTCAGTTCTCGCTTTGCTGCTTTAATATCCATAGCAATCTAGGGGGTCAGAGGGAGAGAAATTACATGTTGCTGGTTTAACAGACGCAACTGTTTTAAAGACGTTTAATTTCATAAAGGCCTCAGAACAACGGTATAAGGACATACTAGTTGACACTGACTCATCTAACTCTACTAAGAAGAAAGTTTAAAACAAATTTAAATAAATAAAAAAAAAAATCAGTTCCATTTACCCATAGGAAACACTGGCAAGTTTGGGAAGTTAAACTATTTACCCAGAGTGGGAAAAAAACCCAACCAGCCCACACCAAAAAACCACAGAAGAAATCTTTGGTTGAGAAATGAGCGCTCATCTTCTGAGAACTGTACTAAGTCTCAGCTAACCCAACTATTCAATCAAACGTAATGCAAAGGCATTATTGGCTGCTATTAGATCTTCCCCAGTGTCTTCTATTTTATCACAGTCACTGTCAACATCCTGACAGCAGGCTGTACAGTGCAGACACCCTTGCAGAAATATGCTGGTCTTACCACATGCAACTGTGTGCTGCCCATACCAGAACTAACTCACTTCTGTAAGTGACTCCTGGAGAACCTGTTTTCTAGAGCAGCATAGAAACATGAGAGCTGTTTTTGTGCGCAACCGGTTTAAGTCTAGCAGGGTACGACTCTATAAAAAATAACTAAGCGTATCGCTTCCAGGCTGGGAGTCAGCTCAGGAAGCAGCAGCACAATTATTTGTATGGTACGCCCCTCAAGCTAGTAAGCCCATCAATTCAACTTAGTTGTGCACAAGCATATTAAAAATTATTTCAATTATCTGTGAAGACTGTACCTACACTGTATTGTGCCATGCCTATTCAGTGAAAAAGTCTAGTGGCATCTCTGTAACCTTCTAATCCATGATGACTTTTTCTGAAGAGTTTTCTTTTCAGATGTACTACCCATCTGTATCAATCAAGGGCATAACACCAACTCAGCCAGTTGTTAGTGAAATTCAATAATTTTACTGTATTTAAAAGGTACTATTTGGGCTCATTAATTTAAAAAGTATTACTTGGGTTTATTAATTTAAAAAGGATTGTTTGGGCTTCGTAAATAAAAAGAAAAGCAATAAGGAGGGAACTCTTACTGTCTCTTTCTCCAGCTAAATGCCTTTTGTTTTGTATTTTTACCTGAGCTTTTTTTTCACAAAGTTTGTATACGGTTTCCAAGTTGGGATCATTGTGAAGAGGATGTGAATACATCCTATGCTCAAATGCCTCTACTTTTTGGATTACTTTTTTCAGTCCTTGGTCTTTGATGCCCATGTCATCAATAGGGTCTAGTAATGGTACTCCATCGGGAAATCGCTTCTGTACTTCCTAAAAGGAAAAAAAAAAAAATTTTTTTTTTTCTCTAAGTTTAGCAACAGTAAAATAAACTATACTTTTGGAAATCAGCTGGCACAACTATAGGGACAAAGAAGGCAGCAGTCTAAGTTTCATATGTGATGTTTCAGCAGTTTTCAAAATCAGTTTAAAATGACTGTTGACAAGGAGAAACAATTGACATACATCGTGGCTTCCAACACCTTTTAAGAATAAGGCTGAAGATGTGACACAAGCTTTAGGCAAATTTCTTTAGAACAAGTTGTCTTGGGTTCAAGCATACCTCACTAATCAGAACGAGAGCTTACACAGCCTAGTGGAACTTACTTGTATAGATTTTAACACACTTTGCCTGTTGTCAATAGGCCTCAGGTCTTTCGGTATGTAAAGTCGGACACTGCTGATAGCAGACAGAAGATGTACCAAAACAGGAACAACCTGTCAAAGAGATTGCAATTAACTGATAAATCAGTAAAAAGTACACTTGTTATTACTCTTCCACAGCAAAATGCTATGAAGGAAAAGGAAAACTGAGTACACAAGGAACAGTAGTAAGTAAAGGAATATCAGGAAGCAGGAGAATGTGGGTAATGAGATAAAGTATTGATAAAGACAAAAAGTAAGTTTTTCCAAATGGGGTAATTCTGGATTCAGTTAGATCTGGAGAGAGGCTACAAGTTTTTCTAATACCTTGCCTCTTGTCTACAGGAATACCTCTTAAGATCCAAACCAGACAAATTATTGTCACATACTTAACTAGGAATGCTAACAATAGAGAACATCAAATCAGCAAATACATACTCATAAGTATCAAAACCATGAAGACATCACGAAGAATCAATACCGTATCACAAGCTTTAAATGGACTTTGTGAACAAAACACATGGACAAATTAAACAACTCTCTGATCTGAAAATTGTAATTGTCTTAATACAGAGTTTCAAACTGAAGATTTTAAATAATGCAAATGCTTTCATTAAAAATTTAAATTTAATTTCAGAATGAGACAGCCTCGCAAAACTGAAGGGGTCTGAAAAAGAGAAAGAAATAAACAAAGAATTCTATTCCCAGAGACAGAAGATACTGTTAAGAAAAATATCTGCCAAACAGCATTGTAAAGTTTATGACTCAAGGATTATAAAAATTCTAACTAAATTCTCAAATCTAGAACAAATGCACATTACCCACAAAATTCTGCACAAGTATCCAAGAAAAAAACCAGCTTATAGTCACTTGTTTATCTGCAGATTTTATCACATATGTAGGTCATTTTCATAACTTTGTTTACATTACTGCTATTGTCTTTCATCTACTGATTTGAAATATATAACACAACAGTAACTAAGTTTCAAAGCACTTCTTATATGGTAACAAATTCACTCAAGTATTTTGTTCACATTTCAAAACTCCCTCTTCAGTGAAATCGGAAATCTGTTTAAGAAAGCAGAGTTAGGTGTACAGCTCCTTTCTCTTCCTTAATGCATCAATCCCTCTTTTACCACAGTTTGCAAATGCTTCGGAAAAAGAATCTTTGAGAACATTTATAAGAAACTATTGAGAACAAACGTGTAACAAACCTGCATCTCTCCTTTCTCATCAGGTCTGGCTGGCTTTGCAGCCTCAGTAGCAGAATTTTTCAAACTCTCCTTGCTGCAGTGCAGTAGCACTTCAACTACATATAATGGGTCCAGTTCACCAGAATTTGGCTGTTGAGGGCACAGAAAAAACAGGTCCATAACAGTTATTTTAAAATACCAGCAAGAATGGAAGAAAAAAGCATGATTTTATTCAATATTAAAGGTATGAAATAAGCTACTGCTCTTCACAGGGTATCAGCTCAGTGATACAGTATTTTCTAAAAAATACTGAATCAGTATTGATTGAAAGATACCTCACATAGAAAAAACACGCTTAATAAAACTACCCCTTCCCCCTCCTCCCTTGTCAGCGTAGCCTAAGTCTACTTTGCAGGTTTAGGTGCTTCTGCCTATCCTTCTAGACATAGCTCTTTCAAAGTAAGCCAACATCTCTTGTAACTGTAATGCCAAATATCTGCATCATGCTAGCAGTACTGAACTTTGCCTTTTTTTTTAAATAGCAACAAAATTTGGGGGATCTCTTTCATTTGCAGTTTCCCAAGTTCACGTTTTCCCGCACAATAAAGACCACAGAAAAATCTTTCAAGCGTAAGAGCTTGTATCTGCAGCAAACAGGAAGCTGCATCTTGCTGGACACAGCCTAAACGGCACACCTAACATCTACACAGATTTAAAGAATACACACATGCACATATTGTGGCTATAGACTACTGTTCACAAAGCCATAACCTTTATTATACATAGCTTTAAAAAACCCTGATGTTAGTTATTTGACTGGATCAATATGCACTAAGGTTGCTCAAACACACTCCTACTATAAGCAGACATTTTTGTGACTTTGAACAGAACTAAGCTGTAGGCCTAACACTGAAGGCAGGCATCATCTTTTAAAATATTATGTGCAAGCTTCTCTGCTTCCAAATACGAGAGAGAGAAAGAGAGAACAGTCTTCAAAATCCTGTGTTAACTCAGTTCAGTTCTCCTGGGCAATATTTTTCATTACAAATCTACAACATACTATTTTCTTCCACTGCATGCGAGGGTGGAGCCAGCTAGCATTTCTAAGAGATTTTCAGAAGTACTATGAGAAACTGCCATAGTAAACTAGACAGAAAAACAGGGTTATCCTGTACTACAAGGTATGTAATTTATTCAAGAAATATAATTACTTGCTGAGGAAGAAACTGTTCCTCTGCATTCTCTCCTACATTTGCAGAAAGCACTCAAAGCAGTGTACAAGACCCATATCACTGCTGTTGTCTGAATTAGAATTCTAAAATAACATCCACACATATCAAATCAGTATCCAGCCAAAGCCACGGAAAGTATAATGCTGACTTGAATGAAGAAGAGACTGAACTCATAGCTGCACATAGATGCTACAGAAAATACTAGAATTGAAGGTGTCTAGAAAATTATGAGAGGAAAAAAATATTTCCATCAGCAACTGTATTGTAAACCTTTTAAGAAAGCAGGAGTATAAATGTCATTAACATTTGCTATTAATATTACTGTCCTGGTTTGAGCAACACAGGACTAATTTCTTTTCTAACGCTTGGGAAAACTGCACTTTTAGAAGACTCTAGTATCTGCATTTGTGAAAATATTTACTTTATAGCCAGCTATCAGGTGTGGGTTTCAAGGTCTCAGAGTTTTTGAGCTAGCCAGGTGCAGGGATGAGGAGAAGCGACACCCGGGCACTTGACCCAAACTGGCCAACAGGATTATTTTATGCCATGAATGTCACATTCAATATAAATTAGAAAGTTTGCTGAGGAGTTCTCTCTCTTCTGTGATGGCTGTGATCCTGAGAACTTCTTGCCCTGGTGCCGGACCCCTGAGGTCTTCCCTTCCTCCCGAAGCCATCACGCTCGCAGTGTCCAACATTTGCTGTCCACTGCTGGCAGTGCACAGCTTCCTACTGATATAATTGGCTGAGTATAATCCCTGTATATTTTATATTGGTATTGAGATCAATATTGGTTCTTTAGTGTTATTAATGTTAATTATCTAGTCTTATTCTATTAAATCTGTTTATATTTCAGCCCTTGGGTTTCCTTGTTTTTTCCCCGATTCTCCTTCCTGGGTGGGGAGGGGTCATCGGGTGATAGAATAATTGTCTGAACGACAATAAATTGTTGTGGGTTTCTCAAACTATAACAATTACTCTGTAAGTTTATGTATACCAATGGCTTTTAGACAATGCTGACCATGCGTGACTCAATCTAGAACTGCTTTATGAATGTGTACTGTTTCCTTCAATGGGTTTTCTACAACATTTTAGGTACTAAACCCTTGAACAGGAATAGCCATATTTTTATATGCAAGAGTAAAAGGAGACTGTAAAAATCTGTCAGTCACAGACATCTCTGTCAAATTGAGTTTCAGTGATCCTTTGATTCATGCTGCATCAATTCACATGCTTCAAGGATAAAATTCTGCCCTCTTCAGCAGAATATTGCATGATTCCAAGGATTTTAGATTTGTCCTGAAACATCATGTTCCTGGACACAAAACAAAGTAAGACAGCTGATCATATCTGCAAATCAAGAAATATGACACAGATAACAAACGCAGATTCCCAGGTTAATAACATCAGACTCACTGAAAATTCAATGACCATGAAACACCACTAAAAATTACGCTTATGTATTAAACATTATAAATAAACGTGAACAGGTAAGAACATAAATTTAATATACAAGGATTACAATAACCTAAATAATAATCTAAATAAAGACCAAATTCCAGCATCTCAGATTCTAATATCAATAAATGTTAACAGACAAAAATTTGATGTCTAGAATCAGGGATCAGATGACAATATGGACTCTAAACAGCACAACAATAAACACAGCATACTGCTGGTACAATCTAGTGGAAATAAAATTTCTTACTCAAAAATATTAGATTTTTTAAATGAATTCCAAAGCAAATAGTTACTCACTGCCTACTACACTGTACAATATATAGCAAGAACCACACTACTTGAAATAAATTCTTCTGTCTACTGTAATTCAGGATAAAGTGCGATTTGCAATTCACAATTTTGTGGAACACTGCATTGTGAAATTATGCTGGAAAAACATCTAAATATAATTAACAATGAACATAACTGACAATGATCCATGCTTTTGCTTTCACATTGCAACAGAAAACTACTCAGTGAAATATAGACATACTGTAACCCTAAATGTCAATCGTAATTACATATATTCCTCACTAGAAAAAGGACTTCATTAGAAACTATGATACAGTGAAGAAAAATTTACAGCTAAAGAAAAACTAGTAATATAGGCAAATTCAACATCATTTCTAAAAGCAAATCCAAGGAACTGTCACAGCTGAGAATTGGGCAAAGGTTTAAAGACATACCATAGTAGTGATATATTTCAGCATAATAGCGATATATTTCCAATACTAAGTATACTACTACATTAAACAGTAATGGGGAAATCTATCAGTATCCCAAGACAAAAATGTATTGAATAGACACATTAAAATTGGTAAATAACATGTTCTCTGAGTCATTTGTTTTGCCTCTGCTCACAGAAACTAGTCTTTCCACACTGATTTTGAAAGTTATATAGCTTTAAGACTGTTCCATAATTTTCAGCACCTATTGTCATTCTTTCCACAGCAGGAAAAATTCAATCCAGCTGCTAGAATGACTTAATGAAAAAAGTGCTGCTGGAGCCAGAGCCATCTCCTGCAGAACAGACCGTAATTTCAAAGCTAATGTTCAAACCTAAAGGCTTTACACAACAGTGAGACAGGCCAGATAGGGCAGGCAAATGTATATGTGGAGAAAACATGACACAGATAGAAGAAATGCCTCCAGCGACACAGAACTTGGCAATTTTACATAGAAGGCTGGGGTGAGAGGGAAATCTGTTTTACTGCTCATGTGGCTCTATGAAAAAACCAAAAGTTTAAGCAATAGCAGTGACAGTCCAGTTTTACAACTTAAAAAAGAAGAAATGTGACTTTCAAAAGGATAATGGAAAACAAAACCAAAATCTCTTTTAGTAAGTTCTGGATGCACACATTTTTCTCATTTCATCTTGAATGAACATACATTACAGAAGCACCAAAAGGTGCCACAATGTAAAGGCACAACCAGAACTTGAAAAAGACAACTTCTCATTTAGACACAGTAATTAATGCCAATGCTTTCCTGCCAAAATTACAGCAAAAATGCTGCCACAGAAAAACACACTTTCAACTTAGGTTTTAATTTAGCTAGCAGACTAGCCTGTCAAAACATTTCTGAAAGTGAGACCAAAACATCATCTCTGGGGTTATGCGGACAGCAACTCCAAAAATGGATTTTTGGAAGGAAAACCAATAGTTTCCATTGCATCATTGCCCTCTGTATTTTCTTCCACATTTTCCCAAATCCATTTCTGTTGTGTTGCTCTCTTTGTATTTTAAATTCCCAGCCCTCAACTTTAGAGCAACGTCTCAGAGGACAAGCGACCCTATGTCTCATGCACTAGCTTAGGACTCAAGACACAATTTTCCAGTTTAATATAGTCTACATAGAGCCAAATGTTTGTCTTCCTATGCTCTTAACCCTCACTGGATTTTCTGAGAGTAGATAACATCATCTTTCCCATGAACAGCTTAGTGTAGCGCTGTTGGGGGTGTCTCAGCAATAAATTAAATAGTTTGAAAACTCTGTAGCGCCAAGAGCACTTTTGAAGTACTTATCCCAAACATGAGCAAGCATTTCCTCCATAAATATGACAAAAGTTAAAAAATGAACACAGGACTTAGCGTTTGTTCCACCTTCCATATTTTTTTTCTTTATACTTTCACTTCAGGAAGGCCTGAGCTTTTTGTAAATTTGAGGTGAAAGGAAATTTTTTCGCCTTTGAAAACTACAAAGAAAATGGGAGTTTTATCTTATTTTCAGGAAAAGCAGTAAGGTATGTATTTTTCTAACAGCAAGAATGTATATTTTACCTTAACATTTGATTTCTTAGAGAAATTAACAACCACTCCCCATCCAAAGTCATCACCTTCGTTCTTCACCTGAAAATATTACAAGATGTTATAACATAACCCATGTATAATCACATCTTAGCAAGCATATCTTTTTGTATTTCTGGTATTTAGAACAGCAGTCATGGACTATTGTTCATCATGAAAACAGTATTTCTTTTAATTCATTGTTGAATGTTTAACAAAGAAACATAACAAAAGTAAAAACTGTTGCTTAGCACAATGCATGTAATTTTTCAAGATGGTAAACCGGCATACAGAAATGAACCCTGAAAATTTCACGTAAAGGTAGATTGGAAATAAAAACAAAACAAAATTAAAATCAAATTACCTTCACCAGTCTTCCTGGCTGTAGAAACGGCAAGCAATACTTTGGTTTGTGAATGTATTCTTCGATCTCTTTACCCAGTTTTGCAAGCTGCTGTCGGATTTTGTAGTATATGACCACATTCTCTTCATTGGGAATTGCTATTTTGTTGTACTGTCCTTCCAAATTATTCACTCCTATAATAAAAAGTACAATCTCATGGAAATTAGTAACTTCACAGATTTAGATATCAATGTTTCACTTTCACATCTACATAACTAGTATTTTGTCACCATTTTTGGCATTCATTTTCTATTTACAGTATTTCATTCTCTGGAAAGCTAGAAATCTATATTTGTGTCAATTACATTTTATTTATAAAAAATTAAATATTAATACTATTATTGTTTTTTTTAAATAAAGAAGCTTGAGAAAAGGGAGAAGGCTAGACCCCCAATTGTCCAGGAATCACTGATTTAGGGTTGCATAGAAGTCCCACAAAAACTTACAATGATTTGTAGGAGGGTATTCATTGCCTACTAGTGCTCTTCTACCTCCTGCTATGGAAGTAAGATTGCTTAAAGACATCTTCCAACAAGATGTGCTCTAACAACACACAAGTTATTAGAAGATGTTCTTGCTAACCTGTTTTAGGCTCTGATTTCATCAGCTGGAAATTAGTATTTTCTTCCTCGAACATTTTTACACCGTATTTAGGTAAACCACTTTTTATTATAAGCAACATGCTTCATTCTCTCATGCTGGTAATACCACTAGTAAACATCAACACAGGACACATTATAAAGATCTCTTTTTCCTCTCTACCAACTCACTCTCTTGCATGCTATTTGAATTAATATGGGTGACTCAGACAGCCCAATTCACTGGGACTTGACAGACAGCTCTGGGGAGTGCTCCCTATTTTCAGCTGCAAACTTTTTAAAGAAAAATCTAGCAATCCATACTCATGGCATAACTTCCTCCTTGATCTAAACAACTATTTCTCTCCTTTGTGTTTTTAATTGCAGCTGAAGCAATTACTAAATTCTAACACCCAGTATGGTGCCTAAACAAAAAATGTCCAAAAAATATGAAAGATATTCTTCAGCTCCATTCCTCTACTTCAATAGCGATGCTGGAATGCCAGAATGAAAATCTAGGCATGCCAATTGGAACAGGAAATACATATTATATTTGACTACTACCGTCTTAAATACTGCACCTGCAAACTAACAGAAGAAACTCTGTGAAGGGAGTAACACCCCCCCCCCAAATGTCTATCAATGTTACATACACATACACACTGTCTCTCTTAATATTCAATTAACAAATGAACAGATGAACTGCTCATGCCTCAGTGGCAAAGGAAGTGGTTACCTCATGTTCTTAACATTTTTCTGGGTTAAGTTTCGAAAGAGGCCTCACTCTCAAACACTGGCTGAGATCTTTGGAAACCGTCTTCGGCTCATTAAAACACACTATTTAAAGATCATGGCTCAAAATATAGTTACTCAGTAGAGTGCAAGTCTTCTCAGAATTTTGCTTTGTACTTTCATTAAACATTTTTTGCTATACAACTCAGAATGCAGCGTGCCTGAATTCTTTTCAGAGATTGTAATGAGATATCAAAGTTATGTTTCTTTTAGCTAAGTTTTGCATAACAAAATGGAATAAGAGTCATCTTGTCTGCGTCTCTAACAAGCCACAAGACTTTTAAAATTGTTTTTTCTTCTTCTTGTCCCACAGGTGAGCAATGTAACAACCACTCTCGTCTGACTCAGAGAGGAAAGCTCTCTTCATAGATTGACAGTGCGTATCAATGTGAGTCTTAAGAACAAGAGGAAATTACTCTTTCTGAAGCTATAATATAACAGCAAATGGTGCAGTGGCAACTGTTGGCAGGGATGACAAGAACTGCACAGGTATAAATGCTTATAAGCATAATGAAGTGTAACTACCCAATCTCACAGGGCAGCATCTTTCATACTGACTCTCATGAGTACAACATAGAGTAATACTTACTTTCTACTATTTCTGGAATAGTTCTGTAATGTTGGAACTGATAGAAGGATTTTTCTAGCATGTATTCAGGGTTAATTTCCTCTACTCGAAGCAAGTTCAATACCATGTTGTACGTCAGGTGGAATGCACTGTTTAAAGGATCAGCTGAACCCTGAAAAAGATCCAAGAACACTGTCCAGTTAAAAAAATATTAATTGCAGCATGTAAGAACATATAAAATACATCATGATGCAGTGTTTGATAGGAGGAGCTGCTTTGATGGGCAGTACAACTTGTCTTGAATTGAGATTATGTCTCATCAAATCCTAAGCAATTCTATTATGCTGAACTTTTAACGGTATTTGTATGTCTCATCCTATCTACAGTCACATTACAATATTATAAATTAGATCTGAATTAAATTAAAAGTTCAGATTACAAACTTAGATATTTCCAATAGTCTATTATTTGGATTCCATTATTTTGACTGGGAAAAGGGAAACTTTACATCCATTTTTAGAAAGGGTAGAAAGGAGGACCCTGGGAACTACTGACCTGTCAGCCTCAGCTCTGTGCCTGGGAAGATCATGTAACAGATCCTCCTAGAAGCTATCCTAAGGCACATGGAGGACAGGGAGATGATTCAAGACAGCCAGTGTGACTTCACCAAGGGGAAGTTATGCTCGACCAACCTAGTGGCCTTCTATGATAGACATCAGTGGACAAGGAAGGAGCTACAGATGTCGTCTGTCTGGACTTCAGCAAGGCCTTTGACATGGTCCCCCACAACATCCTTCTCTCCAAATTGGAGAGATATGGATTTGATGGGTGGACTGTCCAGTGGATGAGGAACTGGATGGTTGCATCCACAGGGTAGTGGTCAACAGCTCAAAGTCCAGATGGAGATAGGTGACAAGTGTTGTCCCTCAGTGGTCCATACTGGGACCAGTACTATTCAATATCTATATCATCAATGACACAGTGGGATCAAGTGCACCCTCAGCAAGTTTGCGGATGACACCAAGCTGAGTGGTGCAGTTGACATACCTGAGGGATGGGATGACATCCAGAAGGACCTGGACAAGCTCAAGAAGTAGGCCCATGTGAACCTCATGAGGTTCAACAAGGCCAAGTGCAGCATCCTACACCTGGATCCGGGCAACCCCCAGTATCAATACAGGCTGGGGGATGAAGGGATTCAGAGCAGCCCTGCTGAGAAGGACTTGGGGGTACTGGTGGATGAAAAACTGGACATGAGTCGGCAATGTGTGCTCACAATGCAGAAAGCCAACTGTATCCTGGGCTGCATCAAAAGAAGTGTGGCCAACAGGTCAAGGGAGGTGACTCTGCCCCTCTACTCCGCTCTGGTGAGACCCCACCTGGAGTATTGTGTTCAGCTCTAGAGCCCCCAACATAAGAAGGACATGGACCTGTTGGAGTCGGTCCAGAGGGCTACAAAGGTGGTCAGAGGGCTGGAACATCTCTCCTTTGAGGATAGGTTGAGAGAGTTGGAGTAATTAAGCCTGGGGAAAAGAAGGCTCTGGGGACAGCTTATAGCAGCCTTTCAGTACTTAAAGGGGGCTTAAAATAAAGATGGGGACAGACTTTTTAGCTGGGCCCGTTCCGACAGGACAAGGGGTAATGGCTTTAAACTAAAAGAGGGTAGATTCAGAATAGCTGTAAGGAAGAAATTTTTTACAATGAGGGTGCTGAAGCACTGGAACAGGATGCCTAGAGAGGTGGCAGATGCCCCATCCCTGGAAACATTCAAGGTCTGGTTGGATGGGGCTCTGAGCAACCCGATCTAGTTGAAGATGTCCCTGGTCATTGCAGGGGGGCTGGACTAGATAACCTTTAAAAGGTGCCTTCCAACCCAAACTATTCTATAATTCTATCACAGTTATTTAACTATTTAAAACAAATGATTACTTTAACACCCTGGAAAAAAATTATTTGCACACCTTATTCTCTTAGGACTTACTGATCACATTGGTGTCTTGGGAAGTCTATTCAAAAATGGGTAGCGTACAACTTCTTTAACACAAGTAAAGTCTCATTATAAGAGTAATTACTTTGCAGGTTGCCCAAGAGAGGTTGTGTACTCTCCATTTGTGGAGATACACAAAAGCCACCTGGACATGGTCCTGGGCAGCCTGATCTAGATGACTCAGCTTGAGCAGGGGGCTTGGACAAGATGACCTCCAGAGGTCCCTTACAACCTCAACCATTCTGGGCTTCTGTGAAATTCTATTTTTTTAAAAGGTGGTATTTACAGGTATTTTGAATAACCTAGAAGAAAGGATGCTGGGAAAGTATTGTGGGAAAATATCACATCACTACCTTCCTTCCTTATTCTTAATTTCTAAGAACAGCTGCTACTGTCCTGGACTAGGTAGATGCACCTTTGGCTTGATTCACCATGGCTGTTACTATGTTCTTACCCAAGAGAAAGACCTCATTATCATAAGAAGAGCAAACATTTAACTGATACTCATTAAAACAACCAGGTATTCAAAGAACACACAGAACTGTTAAACATTGTCCAAGGAAGACCTAGAAGACCTCAACACTACAGCCTCTGATCAAAGGGCAAACTTGAGAAACTGTCTCTAACTTAAGTGTCAGCACAAAAAGCCATCCTGATAAACCAAGTAACAGGTCGCTGCAACCAGATGACAGAGACCCAAAACTTCCTAGAGTATGAAATTGCCCAACTGCAGTGCATAAACTTCCATCTAAAGTAGCACTGGTATCAAAGGAACAGGTGCCTGACAGTTCTTCAGAAAGGATCCTATGGAAATCCAGGAGTTATGAAGCAGAAAATTAAAATTCCTGTGTAATTAATTACAATTACAAAAAAATCACAATTCTGTGCAACAAAGGAGTGCAAACCAGAAGCAGCAGACAGGTGGACAGAATACAGCAGAACAGCAGCATAAATAGACTTTTTATAAAACCAAGTTAGATCTCACAAATCTTTCAGAGCTCTTTGAAGGTGTTAACAAGCATGTGGATTATCATACCTCCTTGACTGCTGAAAAGCTTATGGTAACACACTCCCTACCCCCACCAAGCTAATGTAATTAAGTCTTTAAGGGATTTAATACACACACACACACACCGATCTCTTGTGAATTACTAAACAGAAAAACAGTGTAATTTGGTATTTTTTTTGGAAACAAAATTTCCCAGTGGAGACTCAAAGAGGTCTGGACTTGTAAGAAATCTAGAAAAGGCATACAGAGAAAAATAGCAAGGTCTGCTAAAAATACTACTAGATCACTGAAGACACCTGCAATCCACAAAGTTGCATAATGAGGAATAAAATGACAAGTGAAATTTAATCTGAAAGTATATTATAAGAAGATGAAGTGCAACAGTTTGCGATTGTTTAGTATTTACTGCTCATTAAAGAGTGAACTATACATTAAATAAGAGATCTACTAAACAAGTGTTGTCATTTCAACAAGGCCTATGAGTAAATTCAGTTATCATTAAGCACTTTGAATTAATAACAACTAAAACAGATAACAAGAAAATGGCGATGTTTCAGGACATGTTTTTCATGCAACTATATGACCGCTGAAAGTACCAGACATGTTAGAAGCTCAGAGAGGGCTGACACTAGGAAATACGCTCCCTTCCGCTTTCTTTTAAGCCCAAGATTTGCATTACCTAAAACCAATTATACTGTATCTTCTTGCAACTCATTTCTTTGCCTTTTGCTATACATAACATATCTAGCAGAGATATTCCTTCATCATACATAATAAAAAAAAAAGTGGCTATTAGAAAAACAACTGATGATTAGTTCATATATGCAAATGATGAAATTCAGATGAAGCGTTCTCCTAGATCAAGCTAAGTCTAATGCATTTTAAATGACATTACCAGAATATACACATTTTTCTTTCAATTTTAAATGTACAGCCAGGAATTCTTATACTACAGCCATTGATGCACTGATGTCAAATTTAGTAAGAGACAGTTTGAATCTAAGACTCCTTCATATGTAGGAGATTTAAGAATATTGTAATCCCATTTGCTTTATGTGAGATATAGAGCCTTATGAGATTACCTTACAAACGCCAGAATCCTACTCACTTATTTAATCTCAGAAAAAAAACCAGCTGTTACACAGAAGCCTTCAGCAAATGTTTATGCTAAGAAAGTACCAACATGAATACATGTAAAACAAGTTTAAGATAAATCGTATTGCCTAATGTTTTGCTTTCCATGGCCAGAGACTCATTCAGTCACTCTAGCTTACATCTGCGAGTAGATCATAGATACATGTGTAGGTTTTCACCTCAAGTGATGCACCACAGAACAGAAATACCCTTACATTAGATCTTATTTAAAATAACACCGTCAGTTCTGAAATTACCACGAATGGGTTTCTACTAACAGCAATGTGTCAATTAGTATGACATCAACAGCTGAGCTGCAGTGTGTGGAGGAAAGCTCAAGCTTCCATGGATGTGTCTGGTCTGATACATCAAAGAAAGATGAGAGAACTTCTGTTGCTGATGCTAATCAACGTGTAACACAGCTTTTTCCTTAGACTTGATAAAAGGATTATGTACCCAGGCTCTTGTCTATTTTGCTAAATGTATCAGTTATTCTAGGAAAAAGAAATTACCACTCCCCAAAAAGCCTGCTTCTCTGCAACAGAGAATGTCATTTAAAGAATGGCATTTACTAAAGAATGGCACAGCAATTATGCCAGTGTCAGCTAACAGTGGGTCAGATTTTTTCCTACAGCAACACCCACTGCTGTAGCCAGGCATCAACTAAAGCAGCTGGAATATGCTCACCAGCTGGCTACAGCCACCAGCGTGTCTACAGCCACCAGCGTGTCTACAGACCCATGGAGATCTGGCAAAATGCTGATGTGACAGCTCCGATCACACTATGAACCCCTCTTTCCATTCCTGACAATGTTACATAGCCTTAAGGCATAACTTAGTTGTGTGCTTGCAAGATTATCAAGTACTTGAAAGAATAAAATCATGTCACACTCTCACTTAAATGCTATCACAAAGTGAGAAAAGAAAACAATGAACTTTATAGAACTACAATATATGCACAGAACATGCCAAGAAAGACCAAACAACTCCTGCAGGTTCACTTTAAAGGCTTTTTAAAAATCAGCACAGTTCAACTGTGAAGAAGGAGTGATTTAAGAACAAACTTAAAAACCCATCTATTTCAAAGATTATATAAAGCAAACTCATTTGAAAGGCAGCATTTGAGCAAAGTTGCTGATGTGGCAATTTTTATTTTAAACACACGATCAGCAATTTACAATTTGAAAATAAGATCATTCTATTACAACAAAGCAGTTGAAATACAAATCCTGTTTCAGCAAAAATTGTGAACTGTTCCTGTTCCTTCACCTCATAAACACATCTTTCTCCAAGTTTCAGAAATTCCTTTTTTCTCAGTGTAGTTCTCTAAGCAATACTACATTCAAAATCAGGAGTTCTGAGCAGCTTATTTTTTCTGAAAACTGGAAATGTTACTTCTTCAAATTAAATAACTATAATAGCTTTACTATATTACACCTTCAGCACATCCAGTGAATTCAGCAGCATGCATTAGTTTCTAGTGACCACCCCAGGCTATCAACAAGACTCGCATCTAACAGGAAGCAATCACCTGGATGCCCTTGCTTCACAAGACATGAGTAGACAATCAGCCTTTACGGCAAATTATAAAGATTGGCATGATTATTGAAGAGGCCATTAGTGGTTATCTAAAGACACCTGTCAGATACATATGGAGGGAAGAACAGGAGGGGAGCGAACATGGGCTATATTACTGACAGGAAAATGGTAAAGGTGGGCCTTCCTTCCTTAACTTGCTCCTGAAGAGTCTGCACTATAAAGTGTTCAACTATCCTGGATTTTGCTTGCTGCTAAGATATAATATGAGGCAGATAAGTTTAACTTACATTTTCTCCATGATGGTTTCCTCCTCTTACAACCCCTTTCTCTGTGCCACCAGCTCCCAGATTGATTACTTTTCTTCCTTACTTTCTTAAAAACATTGTGAAGCATGTGCATGACATTTAGCTCACCCTCTACCATACATCCTCCTGTCACAATTCATCAACCTTCTCTTTGACAAGCTAGGGTACGCAATCATCTGCTTCAAATTCTCCGAGTCTCTGAGGAAGCCTCCCCCTGGTCTCCAGAGAAAACGCTCCATATTAGAGAAAGGAAGAACCACTCATGCAGAAGATCGGCCAAAAGCCTGCCTAACTGATCAGAGCTGCAACAAAACTTGATGAGAAAGACTGCCTTGAACACCCATCAAGAAGTCACTTTCAAACACACTCTTTGTCCATGACTTTGCTGTTGTTGAACTACCATCCCTGTTTGCCAGCCTCCTTTCTGCAAGTAATGCTCCTCCTCACCCCTTCAAAGAGGGCAGTCCCTCCACCACAAATCTTCAACAGACAGTAGCAACAGATTTACTTCTGAATATTTTAAAAAAAAAAAAGCTTAACAATTTTGCAAGCTTTTTTATCCCTCTGTATAAGAACTGCCTGTATACATGAGAACAGCCTGGACATATCAACTAAAGTTCTCAGAAATTAATGACCTACTTTGTGCACTTGCAACCACTTCCCGTCTTGGGAAATTTTAAGCCAACTTACTAGTAGCACCCTTTCAAGTTTTCCAAGATTTGAGCTGCAAAAGAATGATTGGTTTAAGCTGATAATGTTAAAAAT
Organism: Burhinus oedicnemus; assembly: GCA_008921705.1. Lineage (NCBI taxonomy): Eukaryota > Metazoa > Chordata > Aves > Charadriiformes > Burhinidae > Burhinus > Burhinus oedicnemus. The sequence continues at coordinate 2,578,739 of VFFE01007677.1, read as the reverse complement.
CAAGAACATGACCATGAACAATTCACTACAGAAGTACTTTAGTCAGGAACTATCTGAAAACTGTAGCCGCTACAAGCTGTGCCCTGTTCAACTGCCAACAATTTCAGAACTGAATCTCTTCTTAACACAATCAAATCATCCAACAGGGCATGCAGCATTTACTAGTCCTACCATTCCTTGCCCTCATAGACTACAAAGATATAAAGACTGGGGAGGAGGAAGATTAGTGTCTGGAACTGATATTCACAGTGTTTTTTCACTTTTTTTTTTATTACTGTTAAGACTTGGAAGCCTTGTCTAAACCAGAGATGTGAGAGCTGTCATTGCTGCGTTATGGCACGTCATGTTGAGCAACACATATTTGGTAAGGGTTATTCTCTCTGTTCTCTCTTATAGTGGGAGAAAATATTTACATTTTCAAAACTGTTCCCATGCAGAGAGAGGAACAAATTTTGCACAGAACCTTCTTGCTCTCCAGCCTCTCATGGAAAATGTCTACAAAGCTTTCACAGGGAACACAAGAGGGCAAATACTGTCTGAAACTAACTCACAGGGACATTACAAGCTAACAAAGGTGAAAGAGGCAACTTGCAAAGCAACAATACAGTATCTTTCATAATGACATAAATCAGATACACTACAGGACATATTTTACGCCATTTGGTCCACTGACAGTTTCATTTGCTTATCAGTGTTTCCAGAAATAAGCTGAATGAATGAGTTTCCAAAAAGGAAACAAAGAACCTCTTTACAAAAATAACAGAAGACATAGGTGATATTTAAAAGGTCTCTTACATTCTTTGCCATAAGGGAGAAATAAGTACACTTAGCTGCCTGTGACAAGTCGCCATTACAAATTTCTACGAAAAACCTCATTAAAGAAAAATGCAAGTGACTGCTTGATACATCTGTAAGACAAATACCTTTAGTGAAATACTAATTAACAGCACACATTTTCTCCACATATCAATGATAGAGTTACCACATGAATAATCACATCTCTCTCAGAAATATCAAAAAACACTGTGTAGTTACACTGGTAACAGGATTATCCTGAGCTACATTAGCATGACCATAAAACTGATAAAAGCACCTTCTGCAGGGTTATTTTTAACAGACAATGGTAAGGAGTTATTTTAAGCACAATTTTATTACCAATCTGTCTCACGGCTTTGCCCCAAAAAGAGCTGCACCAACACAAAGAGGAACCATTGTGGGTGGCAAAAGACTGCTTTAGCAGGCCTTGCCGATGAAAGTACCTCAGGCTTGGGTTCCACAAATGCTCCAGTTGTTACAAGAGACTTAAAAGGAAAAAAACATATCTTGATTTCTCTCGCATGCAACTACTACCATCTGAAGTTAGTTCTGAATGACTGAACTTTTCAGTCATTTACCTTCTCTAATACCGCAGCTCCTACCATCATAACTATCCTTAGTTTTACTGCAGGCTGGTAACTCCACATTCTGTTCTTCCCCTAAGACTTTTTGTCTTCTTTCTGAACTGAACACAGAAAAATATACGAAAAACCCTACACACTTTTATAACACAAATATCCTACTTTAAATTAACTTAAAAATTCAAAAATTGGCCCTCCCCAAACTACGGTCATAGCACTGTTACATGAATTGCTCTACACAGAACACAAATGGATGGTGGGAGGAAAGGTAATTTAACTCGTGTTCAACACCATACTGTGCAATGATTCTTTTGGATTTAAGCTGGCCTGGTAACACTATAACTGTATTTGTATAATACATTTGAGAGAATAATTTTGCTCCTTCTAAGGTGGATGAACTCAAAGAACGCTGAAATGGAAAAAAACAAACGCTATCCGTACCTGCACTCAGAAGCTAGCTGAGATCCTCAACACTCTTTGGTTTCAGATTTGCTACTACAGGTATCAGGTCAGTGATGTGACAATTTAAAATTTCAGTAAAATGCAGTATGTTTTAACTTAAAAGAAATGTGTCCCCTAGCAAAGACTATATATTTATACAAAAAGTTAATAGAAAAATAATTAAAAGAAAAAAAAAGCAACTGTCTTCTGTTGATCTCACACTTACCTTTTTTGTTTTAAGAATAAGAAGGCAAAGAAAAAAAAATCTAGCTTAATCAGTCAAAACATATTTACATTTGTAGTGATGAGTTTATCAAAGTAAAAGAAAACTTCCCAAAAATCTGTCAGTTGGGGAGAAAATGCTTTCCACAAACTGACCTAATAGACCTTCAAGTAACTTGTGGTATTAACAAGCAGCAACCACAATTAATAAATAATACCAGTTAGCTTAGTCCTACTAGCTCTGAAAAAGCTTGAGGTGAAATTCAAGAGCAACTAACCATTTTACATGCCATCTGATGCACTCCATCTTCCCACATTTTGATTGCAAACATCAGGAAGAACAACTCTTTGTTTTTCCTCTTCTATCAGCTTGCTTGTATAATTATCTACAAAACTGTGACCCTGTTTACAACGGCATCTGAATATCTGTTTCCCTTAAAATAGCTGAATTCTCTCCATGATTTCATACTAAAATCTTGTTGATTTTAAGCAGATTTTAAATTAAGGTTAGAAGTTAAGTACCTTCCCGAACTGACGCCTGGAAAATTTCTGCAGTGCAAGCTTCATAAGAACATGCAAAGTCTGGCAGTTTACAATAAAAATAAAAATGTCACAATAAAATTATTTTTATCTAAGTTTTGATAAAGTATCCAAAATGTTTGTTTCAGTGAGATTCTCATCTATGTCACAACTTTAGATTAGAAAGTACATTATACTGTCCTCAAACCACTAGTGACAATCTATTTCTTTAGAATTTGCAATGACTTTTCCAAAAAGTGTTAGCACCGACCTCTAGCTGAAGTTTATTTCTCTCCCAAACTACGCTTTGGTAAATTTCTCAAACCCTGATGCATTTTTTTTTTTTCATATGTATAAGCTTTAAGACAAACCAAAGTACAATAGTATAATTAAGCTGACATATTAAGCTGATGTTTGAAGAGGGATTGAATGCTGATGGAAGACAGCCTCACTAGAAGGCTTCATTTGCTGTCTTGTACATAGTCCCAAACAACAAAATTAAATGGAAAGCTACTATTTACTACTCACTCACAAGTTACAGGAAATGAACTGAAATACCAGTTTGCTTCTCTAGAAACATCTTTAAAGCATTTGGGGAAAAGTAAATGGAAAATCTGCACACAGTCCAGTTCTAAAAGGGGTGGACAATCAGCAGTACTAAAAACTCTGCAGAGTCTTTATCATAAAAGTGAAGTAGTAAGCCATATCGTTCCATACCAATTTCAATACAGGCCACCACATTTTGCGCACAAAAACATTATTCATAGACATTGTATCAGAGTATCCTCTTGCCAAAGAAGCTTGTGCTGTGATTTTGCCAGAGACTACACGGAACAACTGCTGCGCCCTAGCCTGCATCTGATCGTACCTGGAGCTTCCCGACAGAGTGTCAGCAGCTCCCTGTTGCCTTCTGTGGCAGCCATGCATAGCTAATGACCTCTGCTTCTTCACTTCAGACAGTGCTAAGCATTTCATTTGCAAAAAGGACCTCTGTAGATGCTCTATTCCCATGCCTCTTGTCTGATCTACTTCTGCATAAAACAGTATTTCTTTCCTACACATTAACTATTGTTTTTCCTGAATGATGATTTATCACAGTTTTTTATAGTATTACATAACTGTGGCGTTTCTCATGACGTGGGTGAAGAGTTCTAGTTGCTTGTAACACTTTCTATGTTAGAAATCCCCACAAAATTACACTGGTGCACAAGCCTTACTATTAATTCCTTTTGCAGACAGGTAGCTATGCTTATGCAAAAGTACTAACTTCCAGCAACTTTATCATTCCTGTTCCAGAAACCTCCTTTTCTAGCAATTGAAGCTTCTCATTACTTCCTCACCATTTCCAATCTTATATTCATTCCTGATCAGCATAAATGTATTTATTTTTACCTAAATACTGCTTTTCACGCTAATACAATTTTCTTTGTATTTGGGAGACTGAAAGGAACAGTCTCATGCGATACACAGCAGATGATTCAAACACAAAATATCTAATGATGCTGCCTCAATTAAAAGAGAACGATAATTTGCTCTGTCAAAACTAAGAAACTTTCCAACAACTGCACAGTGGTCATACGAGAGAGCTGTGCAAACAGGCAGGAAGTTAAAGAGAAAAGTTTTAAACTGTTTGAATTGCTATCCTGTTCATTTGCCTAGTACAATAAAACAATCTAAGAGTCAAAATAAAATACAGAAAGACCAGACAGATTTCTAACAGCAGCATACAGGCCAAATAAGCACAGTACTGCCAACTCTACAAATGAAGGCCCTGCCAAGGAACCAGATGTAGCTAGCTAGTGGAGTATCTCCTGCAGCTTGGCATCAGGGCACTTTATGTTCCATACACAAATGACAGGGAAAACATAATACTGTGTATTTTATCTGGCTAGATGAATGTTTTCTTTCAATTTTTCAGTCCATCTAACGTCTCCTGTGAAGGAATAAGTAGATGCAAACAACTGATGCACTCAAATTCAAGGCTTAAAAACCTACTTATACTCATAGAATCATAGAATGGTTTAGGTTGGAAGGGACCTTAAAGATCATCTAGTTCCAACATGCCTGCCATGGGCAAGGACACCTCCTACTAGACCAGAATGCTCAAAGCCTCATCCAACCTGGTCTTGAACACTTCCAGAGACGGGGCATCCACAGCTTCCCTGGGCAACCTGTTCCATAGCCTCGCTACCCTCGAAGTGAAAAATTTCTTCCTGAGATCTAATCTAAATCTACCCTCTTCCAAATTAGCACATTTTCTTTCATTATACAATAATTCATTTCTGTAACATAATTATCTTAAGATTTTTGTCTGTTAGAGACATAACAGATTACCACTGCTCAGTAACTCAATTGTCTCTGTAGGATATATGCTTGTAATATGGCCAAATTCCAACTAGAGAGATGCTGCTCTGGTTTCAAAGGCCATCTAGCATGAAGGAGAAGCTTTCCACTTCCTATGTAAACTAACATCATGTAGCTATAGATTTTAATTAAGGAAAAAAATTTCCCATCAAATATTTCGTAGTGTTATGCAAACATAACACTGTAATTTATTGTCTTCTGAAAGCTATCCAACAGTATTGTAAGCATGTAGTTTTATAGATTTGTGCAAGTCATCAGTTTACAAAACATTCAGTGATCAAATAAATGCTAAGGATAAACGAAAAAATCTAGTTACACTGCAGAAGACAAATGTACATTATTGAGTTTAAGAAATATTTACAAATAACCCTAGTAAGAACTCCATCTAAGATTCAAACTTTGAATTTAAGTTTCAAGTACTGTACACAATGTCGCAATGAACAGTGCCACAGCCAAAGAGCACAGCTGCAGCAATACTGCTGGTACTGAAACATACTCAAAGCTCTCACTTCAGTCATTGCAGTGCTGGCCAGCTGATAACATTATTCCTAGATGTTTTGCTCTAGTATTCAGGAAATGGTTTGGCTCAGACATGCATTAGGGTTGAAGAGCTATGATAAAAACGTCCTGTGTAAATGTCCTATCATTCTCAATATGGCTAATTTATTTCTTCTGAAGTTTTCCCTACAAATCTTTAGCTTATCCTGGAGCAAAGCCACAATACTTGATGTGGCAGCAAAATACTACCGCAAGACAAGATTCTGCTATTACTACAAACACTGTCAGTCAGTAAGTAAAACCTAATTCAGACACACTCAAGGATGAATATAAAATGGGAATATTGAAGAAATGTTAGTCTGCATACATTCTTGACCTGTTTTGACACAAAATTTCCTCTACCAGTTTTGTATTTAAAAAGGAAAATAGGTATTTTTTATGTTGTACGGCTCATCTCATAAAAGATTACTTTGACTGCCTTTTCAGCAATCGGCTGAATAGTTACAGAAGCATCAATACCTTTATTATAGCCCCTTCTGAGCTCTTTCAAAGAAATCTACTCAGTCCTTGTTCACAAGTGAACTAGTGTGAAAAATTAATGAAATACATGAATTTATTTAGATCAGTGGATAAGAACCAAGAGATAATACAGAAAGCAAAAGAGTCGCCATTAGTTTTCCCTTTTGTTTCCTTACAATTCAAAAGGAAAAAAAAAATAATCAAAGGGCTTATAGTTTCAATAAAGGAAATATTTTTTATTTTCCTAAAATCTAGACAAAAAAGAGATAGTATCAAAAAATGTAAGTGATCTACTATTTTCTTTTTTCATCTTAATTCATACAGATTGAGTTCTACAGCTCACAAACTACTGAACTTAACTTAAAAAAAAACCCCACCTTCTGAATGGTTGAATTTATAATCTCATGAAGTCTGAATATAAATAACTGAAATATCAACTTTTCTTAAGCTATTTACAATTATTTAATATAAATTAACTTCTATCAATTAACTCTTTATAAACGACCGATTACAAGTACACAAAATTAATATCATTTATAAGGAGTGGG
>VFFE01007677.1:2531293-2572211 GCA_008921705.1 Burhinus oedicnemus | reverse complement strand
GGGGGGGGGGGGGGGGAAGAACCAGCTTCAAAAATTGGTTTTTTTTCAGATAAAGATGGAGGCCTTTAGGCAAATATTTGCATTTCTCAAGGGAAGGGAGCTGCATCAATTACACCAATGAACCTGTGCCACTGGAACAGCTACAGGCTTCCAGAGGTGTTGTGCGCACTTACAGAGCCCGGTATGTAGAGCCACAGAACGGAGCCTTTCCCTTCATATGTGTGTAGCTCTTTTTAAAACTGCCTACTTACCAGTCCACACGATGTTCAAAGAAAGTTTTTGGTAAGCGCTAAGCCTTATCCTTAGAATCACATTCAAAACACAAAGCATTTTTCAGTTTCAGCGCAATGAGTCTGTCACCTTTTTCAGTCAAGGAGCAGATCTCCACTGTAATACTAGCGTACATTCTGAGCAAAGACATACTTCTCGGTTTTTCATGATTACCAACTGTGAATTCACAACACAGAAAAACCTAAATACAGACACAAAATAGATACCTTTATTAGGCCCTCAGAGAAAAGAATTTCTATGGTTTCTTTTAAGATAGGAAGCAGACCACCATGATGGATACCAATTCCTCGCTTCAGAAGAGGAAGTACATGCTCAACCTGGGAAGAAACATATAAAGACCAGTAAACAAATTTTACTATTTGTTACTAAAAAATAAAACCTATATAGCAAACCTCAACACTGCCCTTAGTGCCCATGTAATTCACTATTTCCTGACTTTAAATACAATAAATACCCCTTCAGTATTATTTTCCAGTTAGAACTAGCAATGATATGGAGGGTAAAGCCAGACATCACCTTTCTCAGTAAACTAGTCTTAAATTTGGTTAGGTCAACTGTGAAGCTATGCCCTAATTTACACATGCAGTTAGTGTTTAAATTTGACTCTACAAAAACACTAACCTGCCTCATTTAAAATAATTTTTGGAAATAGTGATCCTGGTATGCATGAGATATTTTGTTTCAATTTTAGTTGCAGTGATTTCACTTATTGATATGTACTGTAAAACAGTGAAGTCAATATAGTTCCTGTGAGAGCCATACAAGGAAATTCAGGCTGTACGTGACTTAATTAATCTCTTAAATGCTAAAAACATTATACTTCAAAAAAATACCTACATAAACTTAGCTTTGTCTCTGTTTTTTTCTTTGAAAACAAAGATTCTCATTAACAATCTATTAACACTTGGTTAACATCCCAAACCTAATTCCGACAATATGCCTTTGAGATATCATGGTCTACAGAGACCAAAACAGATTACTTGGATATAATGCCAGTTATAATCTTAACAAAAAACCCAGCACATAACACCTTATATATTGGATTCCTATTTTCCGTTTTTCCCAAGTTCACAAACAAAACAGGTAATGTGTAATCCTAAGCAAGCAGTCATGGCCAAAAATTAAATGGTTGGTTTTTTCAAGGAGAAATTGCCATGCTCACAATAAAGATCACTACAGTCAGAAATGATGGACAAAAATAAATAAAGGGAAGAAGGGGGGTAGAAAGAAATTACAGTTTTAGTGTTTGTTACAAAGGTACTGAATCTTCTAATATTCTGTCTGTTTAGAAGCCTGTATTTTTCCACTGTAAAGACAGTCACTATGCTTAGTCATTATAGAATAAATTGGAATGCAGATGCATCAATTCAACTTTTTGAAAGGCTCAGCAGTCAGTACCTGATAAAGTGCATACTGTACTCTCATTTGAACTATTTCCAGACAGTTTTAACCCTCTTTATAAACCCTTATGTTTACTTAAAAACATAATTAGAAAAAAAAACCACCACAGGGTAGGAACTCCATTGTGAATTTTGGCACATGTAATCTGCTGGAATCAAAGGTGGAAGGAATCCTAATCACTGAGTCCTATTTCACCATGCCAAGGAGCAAAGCAATAGACATTAAAACCCAGGGAGATGAATGAGAATATCCATTGTAGGACTTCTGCACCCACTACAAAAGACCCACAGCCTCAAAAGTTGCAGAAAACAGGAGAGCAGCACCTACCCCTAGTCAATCTCTACTCACCTGAGGAAGCTTTTTGTCTTCATCTGACAGACAATCAATTGCATTATTAAACACTTCTTCAACCATCTTTTTTTCTTCATCTAAGAAGGCAATTTATAAGTTATTACAAAATCTAGAAAGGCTAATACCATATGTAAATAAAGTGTTACCACATTCTAATATTTACAAAAGTTTACAATAAAAATAGCATGGAAGACTGTGAAGTCTATACAAAACCACCCACATTGGGTCAGACAATCAAGACGAATGTGAGCCTGAAGCAGCCTAACAGTAACCAGAAGTAGATGTTCAGGGAAAAGGAAAACAAAATAAACATGGCAGAATAAGCCAAACTTCAGCTATTTCCCAGCTTGGGATTCCTCAGTTTTATGTACTTTCTGTCTATTCCATAAACTTCCTGTTTCTCCTCTACCTACTAGTCCCTGTCTGCATGGACATAGAGGCTCTTCCTCTCCTCCATTAACTCTCGAAGTTTATACCCTTTCTACTTCAGTAGTACAAATATCAAGAATATACATTCAAAGATATGGCTGAAGAAAACGTGTAAAAATGCATCTCTGCACTTGTGCACATCTTCACATTTCTGACAGAAACGGTTACATTATTTTGCAACACTGAACCAGAATGTGCAAAGATTGGAGCAGCAAGCAAGAACCCTGAACAGTTCACAAACATGGAATGATAGGCTGATTTACAACAAACTCCTATTTTTGTTACAACCCTTAATGTTTCCAAGAAGCGATGAACTTAAACTTATTTTCCAAGCTTGGTCTTAATCCAAAATGAAAAAATCTTGTTTACCTTCTGGGATTTTTCTTTGAGGAGAAGGGGGAGGAAGGAAAGAAAGAAAACTGGATTGAATAGTTGAGAAAGAACAGTCTAGTGGTTTGTTATACAGTTGTTTTGACTTGAAGAGAATACTCATTTTTCTAATGGACATAACATGAAAATTTTGGGAAATACATTTGTTATGATCAGTCTTCTCCCATTATAGATAGAATTTTCTAGGAACTCTTGTCCTATTATTACAGTGAACAGGATGTTGGAGAAAGCAATAAAGTTTAAAATAGAGGAACAATTCAATGTTGTGATGACCAAGCACTCTTTGTGCACCAAGAAGTTCCTGATGAAAATAGCCTGATGTACCGGCATAGTAAAGGAAAAAGCAGTATGTATTTTTCATTTGTTTTTACACAAAAAGTCCCAAAGGAAACAGAACTAACCAGAGTAACATTTCACATCAAACTACATTGTGAATAAAACTGTATTGTACTTATCTGTACCTGTATTGAAATCTAACTTTGTCATCTGAAGTGCATAGGCTTCGCAGTCTTTCTTACTGAAGCTGAAAATAATCACAGGTTGGAAATTCCTTTCCATGATCATCTTCACAATCTTAAAAACATTCGAAGGACCTGCAGAGAGATTACATTAATTTAAACGTAATTTTAGCGAAAAAGGATCTTATGGAGTAATTGAGACACAAGCACAACTTGAATACAAGTTTGCTGTATTATACAAAAAGTTACTTTAGAATGGGATCCAAACTCACCTTTTGTTCCTCCTTTCCTGCCCTTCTGGTCCCCTTTTGCTAAGTCTCCTGCATCTCTAAGCACTTGCATTGCTGTATTAAAATTATCTTCTCTGAAATCTCCCTAGATATAAAACACAACCTTTGTAAGCAATTACTTCTTACATAACCCACTCAAAAATACTTAGTGCTTTGCATAGCCAGTACCATTACCCCATATTTACAGTCAGAAGGAAGAAACAATGCGTAAGCTAGAAAGTGAGTTCACTAGGTCAGTGGCACAGCTCAGAATTACATTGATGTCTGTGAAGTTATTGCTGATTGTTCTATCCATCAACCACGCTAGACCTGCTGAATCTCACAATATCAAAACTGACTTTTAGGAATGTCTACGTGAAACTACACTGCCCAATGAAGACCTAGCTTCAAGTGCAGTGGTACTGTTTATGGTATTAGCTACTACTGTGCAAGCCAGTGACGAATTTAAAAAAAGTTGTTACTTCAAAATCACCTAAAGACACAAAGATGTTTAAATGCTGCTACACTTAAAGTTAGAAACAGTACAAGAAACATCAGCTACTTTACAGACTTACAGAAAGCAACATGCACTTTAGAAAACAAAGCAAGGATGAGGGCACTTAAGACATCTCAGCAAAGCATTACTCAGTAGACTACACGACATTAGATAATAAAACCAATCTCTTCTATAAGACTCCAAAAACCTAACAGCAATTCAGAGATCACTGTTACCCATTTGTACTTGTTTTTAACACAAACATCCTTTGCATAGCCAATCTAAATTTTGCAAGAGATCAAGCTTGTGACTGCTAGGCAACAAAAAAGATCTTTCAAACAAACTGAATATTCCTTACATTTTCATCAACAACCAAATGTAGTCCATCTCCTCCTGCTGGGAATATATAATGCTGCAATGGAGTGGGTCGATAGTCTGTGTAAATCACATGGCAAGGCTATAAAGAAAGAACAGTGTACATATAAACATTTAATGTTTCTAATAGCATTGTAAAAATACTTGCTTGATGGAAAATTCAATACATTACTATTAAAATACATCTTTCTAAAACCCAGAACGTAAGACTCACAGAAACCAGGATAACAAATTTTCTTTCCCAAGTACAGATTTTGTACTACTGATGTTGCTTAAGAAAACAACAGTTTGCAAATCCTTTAGAAGAACACAAGGTGGCTACAAAAATTCTCTCTCATGAACATAAAAAGTACAGACAGGCAATATTTCCTTCTGTATTATTACACACACTCAAAATCCTAACATCTTTAAAACCAAAGGAAAAACTGTTAACTTCTGTTTTGTAAAAAAGCCTGTAGTATTTCTTACACCACCTAAAAAAGGCACACGGTAGACTTTTAAAAATATTTAAGCTTTTAATGCATGGCAAAAGCTTGTTAAGAAAAAAAAAACATACAAAACCCTTCCCTTAAAACATTCAGTATTACGTAAATCTGCTTTCAAAAAAAAATCAGTCTAGTGTTCTGCAAAACCAAGTCAAGGTTTTGTGCCAAGCTTAAATAGACATTTCTCATACTACACTCCTTTCATCACAAACAACATAAGAATCAGTCTCTGGGGTATTTTTAAAATTAGACAAATCTTTTGTGGATATTAACTTTCCTAATTCTAATCCTCACATCTTCGCTGCAAAAGCATCTCTTGAACAGTATAAAATAACCCTAATGGTTACGGGACAGGATAGATTTCTTACATTCCTCTTTTCTCATTTTGTTTTTATGCATATAAAATATTTCCTATGGATTTATGATTTACTTTTGATTTCCACATGGCCTTTTCACAGAGCACTTCAAAAAATTCTCCAAATATCCTCTTGTCTATCAGCCCTCTGAAAATCATAGTACATTCATTGTGTTTCATAATTCAGAATGTTTGTTGAAATCAAGCTGGTGTGTAAGTAAGCGTGGAAAATAACCTTTAAAGCAACAGCTTTAACATTGTTATATAGAACCAACAGCCAGTATAGCTGCAAAAGCTAGGATTACAACCAGAGAAGGCAGGAGTGATCTATACCATCATTTATAAGCAGTAAGAAGATGACTAAAAGACGCTCAAAGGTTCAGTTCTCATTCACCAGAGAGACAGTATTGTGCAACAAGACAACAACAATGCAGGTGTAGCGCATCAGAAGCATTACCTGTTTGTGAAGATGGCAGATCCATTCAGCAAACTGACGGGCATTTGGAATAGTTGCAGAAAGGAACACATAATGAACATTGTCAGGGAGCAAAATAATTGTCTCTTCCCAAACTACACCACGTTCTGAAAATGGAAAGTCACATGGGAAATTTATGTGATTAAAGCCTATTTTTCAGTTCTGAAGCCAAAGAACAGCATGCTTAATAACAAAATAAAACAAAAACTAAAAAAAGCCTCCCCTACACAAATGGGGAGTATCAAATGCCCTCAAAGTGGCTTTTGCCTTGGCAAAGAAAATGCAGACTGAGACACACAATAACCACCTTTATACATTCAGTAGAAAACAAATTCTGAATGATTTATGCACAAAGATGAATGATTTTAAGAGAGAGAATACAGACTTAATTCTTAAAAAGAAAAAAAATTGTTCTTGGGGGATAAGGGGGGGAATTTCTTGAAAAGAATAATTGTACATATAGGATACCTGAATCTCTCATGTAGTGGATTTCATCAAAAATAACCCATGCAACTTCTCGCATAACCTCAGAACCTCTGTAGAGCATACTTCTCAAAATCTAGATACGGGGGAAAAAAAAACGTCGAGATCCATCACATGAAATAACAAGGCACATGTTACAGAGATGTCAGTAAGAAACTGCCAGAATTTTTCGTTTACATGGCAATATGAAATCTTATTTTGCACAAAACTGAAAAGCATTTAAAGATTGGCTATGAGATGCTCTCCAAGTTGATTCCAATCTAATAAATCTCATGATGTGAGATGAACTGGTTTCCCTGCAAGAACAGTGAAGGAACATGAAAGAAAAACATTATTTTTCTCACAGCCTCTATGTAGGAGCGTATTTGTTACAGGTATACAGATCTACTCTGCCAAGCCTTCTTCTTCCATCATTCTAATAGATAACCTCTCTGAGATTAAGAGGATATCTTGTGTCAGAAATCAAGTCATCCCATCCCTTCATCCCAATCTTTCCCTACCAGGTCCAAAAGGCTGAATTTACAGAGATATACCTAACTTTTTCCAATAACCAAAAGTTAAGACATTAAAGGGAGGCACCATGACTTATATAACTTTTTCTACCTTAATTTGGCTTATTAGATAACTTTAATCTTTTAATGTCAGACCTTCTCAGTCAAAAAAGGGTAGAAGAAAACACAGAAAGATCAAGAATTAATGTCTGATCTTACCTCAGTTGTCATTACCAGACAAGAAGCTGTAGGATTAATGGTGACATCCCCAGTCATCAAACCAACATCCTGAAATTCTTCATACATCTCACGATACTTCTGATTACTTAAAGCTTTAATTGGACTTGTAAATATCACACGCTGTTTCTCCCTCAAAGCCAGGGCAATTGCATACCTGTATTCAAACATTGTACATATTAAAGTTGTCAGGAAGACATTCAGAACATATTACTTTCCTCTAGTCTTCTGCTTAAAAAAAAATAAAATAAAATATGCAATTCAGAACACCAGCAGAATGATATGAAGCATTTCATAGTATTAAGTTCAGTGCAATCTTAACTCAACTATGTATGCCTCTTTGGAGAGCGACAAATCATTGACAAGTTAACTGATATTTATGGACATCAGAGCACATCTAGTTTAATCTAAAAACCTAATTGGAACTGTCTCATGACAAGCTATTATTATTTGAACTCATGCTCTAATATATCCACATGTACATTTCCCTTCTCACCTCAGGTCAGCAAAGCCACTCCACTGTCAGACCAAACCCTGATAAAAAATGTACACTATCTTTTAAACATTTCTTGCCCAATAAGCACCAAATTGCAAATTAATCACACCAGTGCTTCTAACAAAGCAAACACACAAGAAACTCCTCAGTAGTTATAACCAGGGGCTAGAAAACAAAGGTATTTTTTTTCTTAATTCATGCAAATCCATACTGCAGAAAGTTTCCTTTCAATCTATACAATAACATCCCAACAAAACCAGAAAAATAAAAAAATGTAAAAAAAAAGTAAAAAAACATTTAAAAAATTAAAGGTAAGCTTAAACACAAATTAAGCCTTTCAATACCCAGTAAACAAGATGAAAGAAGTAGTTTTTATATTCAAGAGTAGTCAATTCAACTCCAAACACCGATGGTCCAAACCCAAACTTTGTATCAAAAAACTGAGACACAACAGCTACTGATGGTTCAGCAAAATGACAGGACAAACATCACACCATTCTCTTAGTACCTGTCAGAAAATTACTTACTCTGCACAAACAGTTTTACCAGCTGATGTATGAGCCGACACTAACACAGACTGGTTATTATCTACACAAAGAATAGCTTCTCTCTGAAATGCATCAAGAATAAATGGATATTCCTAAAAAGAAGGAAAGTGAAAACATTACATATTTTTTAACACAGACTATTACTTACATCTAGTTAATTTTGTGGCTGATCTAGTATGCAAATTACACGCAGAAAAGAAATCCTGTAGATATTTATAGCTTCAACTGATCTTAATCCAGTATTTTGCAATTACTTTGTATTTAAATAATTTTATCTAACAATACACCAAATATCTTTGCTTATGTCTTGCTGTCATATCAAATTAAAATTGTGCTCCAATGACTGAATTTTCTCTGATCTACTAATTTAGTAAGAGAAACTACAGTGTACAACTGAAGCCACCACCTGATGTTGTAGGATAGAACTGAAATCACAAGTCTATCCACCCCATTCCACCACATCATTTTACTCTATCAAATTTAAAATACAGAAACACCAATCTTACTTACGACAGGCCATCTTTTCAAGATACTCTTTTCCAAGCCTTACTGACAAAGTACATAATTTTTCCCTCTACCCTCACCTACTGTCTAAAGCATATGCAAAAAGAAAATGCAATCTGTCACATACTTTTGCAGCTTTTCCAGTTCTTGGCTTCAGACCCGTGAAGTCTTCGTCTGCTGGAAGTGCAACCTATAAAATACATTTTAAATAAAAACAGTTGCAAAATTCTTGGTGTCCACTCCAGTGACATGGCAAGCTATGAAGACATAGGGCAGGACATGTGAAGTGCATGAAAACTAACCTGAATTTCTGTCCTGTTTCTATGAGTTCATGTGTCGAGGCTTCTTTCATTCCTCTCAGAGTTTTTCAACCAATATCTCTATCCTCCTGCCCCAACAATGCTCCTTCTCTCACTTCTCTGATACTCCCTACTGTCTTGTGTGAAATATTTCTGCTTCACCTACCTTGGAACATTAGCTCTTCAGGCCAAGACACAGCTTCTGGCCAATGGACATTAGAAGCAATTACTCAGCTCACATTGCTAACACTTCCTTTCCAAGGATCATGTATTTATACAGGTAAAGTTCCTGTTCCTGGGCAACATCTAACATTCATTCATACTAAATATTTAAGCTCTCTTCAGTTACTAAGTCATGGCAAACCTCTACCAGACATCTCAAGATAACAAAGATTGTACAGATGCATGGGCTTAAAAACCTGCATCATCAATTGTATACACCTTTCCTTCATTACAAAGGTCTAATCATACAGGGTCCTTGAACGTGACCCTAATTAACTTGAGCTAGTTCTGGACAACAGCACAGAAAAGAAAATGAGCATAGAAGTACAAGGAAGTTAAAATATACATATTTAATTCTCATAGAAATTCTTTCTGACATCTTTGGATGAAGGATAATTTAAAAAAAAGTAACAGACCAGCATTAATACTTCCGGTTTATCATATTTTAAATTGTATTTATGTTTATTAACACAATTTAAAAATGGATAGTTTTCATTATTTTGCTTTTACATAAATTTTTTTTTTCCTTTTTTACTTAAATACAATTTTCAACACTGATCAGCCTTACAAGAAAGCCTTTCATTTTTGAACCAGAATGGCAAACTACTTCAAGGCACACTTAGATCGCACTATGAGCACATACTTATTTTAACAACCACTAGGTTTTCCTCCTCAACAACAGTACTCAGAATGTGCTTGGTACCTTTCAGATATGGAAACCTATCAACATTACCACAGAGTCTTTCACAATCACTCATTTTATTCCAAGTATCATTCAAACTGCTTCTGGCAAGATATCCTACTAATTTTTCAAGTGCATTTTGTGCATGCTCAATGCCAGATACAGACCTCATCTCTTTACAAGCCTGTTCTACCTTAAATATAATATGAAATAATAAATCTGCTTGAGGGTAGGAAGGCTTTACAGAGGAATCTGGACAGGCTGGATTGATGGGCCGAGGCCAACGGTATGAGGTTCAACACGGCCAAGCACCGCGTCCTGCGCTTTGGTCGCAACAACCTCATGCAATGCTACAGGCTTGGGGAAGAGTGGCTGGAAAGCTGCCTGGCAGAAAAGGACCTGCGGATGTTGGTTGATAGCCAGCTGAATATGAGCCAGCAGTGTGCCCAGGTGGCCGAGAAGGGCAACAGCATCCTGGTTTCTATTAGAAATAGCGTGACCAGCAGGATGAGGGAAGTGACTGTCCCACTGTACTCAGCACTGGTGAGGCTGCACCTTGAATACTGTGTTCAGTTTTGGGCCCCTCACTACAAGAAGGTCACTGAGGTGCTGGAGCGTCTCCAGAGAAGGCCAATGAAGCTGGTGATGGGTCTAGAGCACAAGTCTTATGAGGAGTGGCTGAAGGAACTGGAGTCATTTAGCCTGGAGAAAGGGAGGCTGAGGGGAGACCATATCGCTCTCTACAACTACCAGAAAGGAGGTCGTAGAGAGGAGGGGGTTGATCTCTTCTCCCAAGCGACAAGTGATAGAACAAGAGGAAATGGCCTGAAGTTGCTCCAGGGGAGGTTTAGATTGGATACGAGGAAAAATTTCTTCACTGAAAGGGTTGTCAAGCATTGGAACAGGGTGCCCAGGCAAGTGGTTGAGTCACCATCTTTGGATGCCTAGACGCGGCGCTTAGGGACATGGTTTAGTGGGACTTGGCAGTGTTAGGTTTACGGCTGGACTCAGTGATCTTAAAGGTCTTTTCCAACCTAAATGATTCTGATTCTATGACATAATAAGTACAAGCACAATAAACAATATTATTGTACTGGCAGCAATACATATAATTCTATGAAACAAGCCTATATTTTCCATGTGCATTTTCACTGCACTCACCTCATGTGTACAACCTTCAACAGTCTCCACAGCTTGCACCTTTACTTGAGGCATGAGTTCTGCCAGACTGAAAATATATGGGTTAGGATTGCTAAAAAGGTATTTAAAAGTCCTGTTTTCTTTATAAATGCAAAAATGTTAAACTGCACCTCTGCTTTAACAGCAACATTAAGAAAAGGATACACAAACTTGAAACGGACAGTTGGCAGAGACTACTACCAGGACTAAGAATACCCCTCTGTGTTAAAATTCTGCTACTATATAAATCTACTTTAGCTACTGCTTTGGGATTTGTAACACCTTAAAAACTTGCACCACAAACAGCACTTGGATCACACTTGTTCACATGAAGTTTTCTGATTAAATGGGGACTTTTTTTCAACATGCAACAAAGCAAAATTCAAGACCTGTACTCCTGCTACTAATCATGACACCAAATAGCAGCAGCCTGTGGCATCCCAAGTAGCTGCCTGAAGATGAGACCCCCATCTCTTTAGCAGCCCCTTCTCCTATGGCCACAATAACAGGCTAGTGTCACACTGCATAAAACAGTGTTTTTTTCTGACAGTTTTAACATACTAAGCTACTGTGGGCAAGTACACATTCTACTGAGACCACTAAAACAAAACTGACTTAAAATGTTGACTCTGGTTCTGTTTTGCTTCTTTACAGGCACTCTTTGTTAACGGAGTTCTGAGAAGTGTTTTCATGACTTTCTTGCAGAAAAGCTTACCATGAACTTAAGAAAAATTACCATGTAAGACCGAATGACAATCCTGATGAGAACTATGTCCAACAGAGTAATAATAATACATTACCCAGAGAAGAGTATAAGAACACAGCAAACGCGTAATTTTTACTTCTGTAGTAGAGTTTTCTACATCTTGAGCTATGAGGTACACACCTGCATTTGGCAGCTCTGGATGAATTTTTATTCCGTGAACCCTCCAAAAAATTTTGTGAGCCAACATAAACTTCCAACTTCTCAAGAATCTCTTAAGATACACTAAGCTGAAGAAGTACCCACTCTATCCCTTCAATCTGTTTTCAAACCCCCTCATAACATCTGTCATGAAGTTCTGGAAAGAAAAGAGGGAGAGGCATGCACAAATGGCATTCTGGCTTCCCTTCAGCTGCCTTATCTCCCCAGCTGTTGATATGTCCAAGTATACACCCCTCTTCATGTCAAATTTAACAGTATGTCTGTACTTAAGATTCCAAATATTTGCTGCAGTTATAATCTTACATGCCTCACTTCCTGGTTTCAGGTAAAACAGAACCAATTTTCTGTTCAGTAATTTCACTTTTCAGTTAAATCTAACTAACTGCACTGTCTGAAATTAACTGCATATTACTCAGACAGTATCCACTTCTAGCGGAGATAAGGCCTGATGTTTGCAGTGAATACGAAGGAATGGTAGGCAGTGGAGCTCCTGGTTATACTTATTATTATAACAACTAATGTCAGCTAACTTTGTTATATGCCCTGTTGGAAGGTCAGAAGTGGAAGAGTGTAAAGGGGTCACACCTGCGGGGAGGAGTAGACAGGAATGGTGACCCAAAACAACAAGGGTATTCCATCCCATCTGCATCATGCTCAGTATAAAAGCTGAAACCCTGAGCCTTGTTTCTGTCTCCTTGGTCAAATTCTTCTTCCTGTATCCCAAGCCAATTACGTCTTTCAGTGGTGCGGTACACAGCAAGCCTGCCTCCTCCCCTGTGCCTCACTGCTTGTCTCTTGCTATATGCCTGAAATCAATACAATGGCTTTGACCAAGAATCATTGATCTATAGGCAGTAACCACAAATACATGAACATTTCATACTGCAGTTGCCTGTCTGTTCACAGTATTATTTTAAACGTACTTAATGCTCGTCACTGCTGAAGCTGTACTACCAGCACATTCTCTCTTATATATATAACAGAAAATGAACTTCACATGTGAATTCATTTTTATACGAAAACACTGCAAAGCTACTTATATCAACTATTTACAACTAGCATATACCTAACCAGTATGTCCTTCTATGATTTCCTTGCACATTAAGCTAAGCACTTACTTAGCATCTTCTGATACAACATCTTCCAATTTTGGCTTCTTTCCCAAAACGGCATCTTTGATACTATCAACCTCAACTTCCCTTTTGGTCTTCCCTGTCACAACTACTGAAGATTTTTCTTCTGATCGTCTTCTGCAACACAAACAGACAAAAAACTTAAAGTTTGCCTCTTTTATGTATGTATTTTCAGAAAAGAAATCAGGTGTCCCACGGGCAACAGTGATCACATTGCATTTAGGGCACAACCCGTGTAAGTCCACATACAAAAACCACCGTGGGTTTTTTAACCAGTTCCCGGATAAGCTTGCCCCCAGGTCCCTGGGCTCCCCAATCGCCCACTGCACCAGGGCTGACTACAGCTTTGGGACCAGGGATCCCAGAAAAGCGTGTCCCTTTAGGTTGCACCGAATCCCCGGCCCCGAGGGGTTCAGTAGCTCAAACAAGCTGGCAGAAGGCAGGCCCAAAACTGCGGCCCAAGCCTCAGCCACCAGAGCACTCCCGAACCTGCTCCCCCAGCCCCCACCGCGCCCTCACCCCGGTCTCCTGGCGCCCTCGGTGCCGCCTGCTTTGGTCTTCTTAGCGCCGGAGGCGGCGGCGGCCGAGTCCTCCTCAAACACGCTGAACAGCTCGTCGCCAAACGCGTCCGCCATCTTCCCCACTGGTCCCACAATGCCTCGCGCAGGAAGGCCTTCCCTCACCCCACCGGATCCTTGCCGCCTCTACCCCAGCGCTGCCCCCCTCCCCGCCGCCGCTCCCGGGCACCGAGAGCACCCCACACGGCCCGATCCCGATCCTGATCCCACCCCGCCAGCACTGGGGCACCGTAAGCTTCCCCTCGGCCCACAACCCCCCGCAGCTGGCAGTAGCCCTTGCCCCGGAAGCTGATTCCCGCAAGGCCTAGGAGGCCTGACGGCGGCAACGTGCACTCCCTCCGGTACTGACCAATGAGAGAGGGAGGGCGGTGCCAAGAGGGCGGCACTGGCCAATGCGGAGCGGCGGGCGGTAGCAAGCCCGGTGCCCGGATGTAGGGTCCGGGCCGGTTCTGCTGCGGGCAGGGAGTGTCATGGGCGGCCGCAACAAGAAGCAGCGGGCGGGCAGCGCGGCCCATACCGCCTCCGCCGCCACTGCTGCGGCTCGGGCTCGAGCCGCGGCCGAGGCCGGCGCTGCCGCCGCCGCTGCTGCAGAGGCAGGCAGCCGAGCGGCGCCGCGGCCGTCGCCCGCCTCCAAGGAGCCGCGTGTCAAGCAAGGTATGGGGCCCCGCGGCGTGTGGCGGCCCCGTCCAGGGAGCCCCGGGGGCGGCCCCGCCGTGGGGAGGAGGGGTGCCCCGGCTGGCCGGGAGTGCAGGGAGGGGAAGCTTAGTCGGGGAGCCTCTGAGGGCGAGGCCAGCCTCTGCCTGAGGGACTCGGCGTTATGGGAGAAGGCCTGCGAAAAGGCTTGGCGTTATTGAGCGTCGGGAGAGGCACCTTAAATCCTTCTGACACAAGGCTGGTCAGGCCTGGCTTTAGCCTGTCTCACTTCCTGGGGTGTCCTTGAGCAGACAAGCCTTGTTGGCATTGATGTGTTGAGTTAGTTATGGGAAGTCTATCATTAGGTTGTTGGCAGTTCTTGTGGAGCAAGTGTTGGTGTGGCACTTCCCTGGTAATGAGATTCTCTTGTAGATGTTCATGCTATATGTGCTCAAAAACAATGTAATGTGGATTTGGGGTATTTTTTTTTGTATCACGGAAAAAGTCCAGAGCAGTTTCAGGGCTGAAGGCACTTCAGCAGTGTTGAATGAGCTGAGGGAATGACTGCTCTGGATGCAGCCTGAAAAACTAGTATTCTGCAGCACTGCAAGTTGTCCATTTTCAGTAAACTAGCTTTGCCAGAAGCAGCTCAGGTACCTTGTAGCAGCCTGTGTTGCAGACTATAAGCAAATCATGCAGTGGCCAGGCCATTTAAGATTTCAACTTGTTAACACAAAGTCTTGCAATCCATTAACTTAAGCTTCCTGAATCTATTCACATCCTCAGCTTTTACAAATCTGGGCTCTGCTAAACATATTTCTTCTGTCTCCCACACACCATGGTGCTCAGTCCTCTTCAGAAACTATCCTGCTTCTCTCCCAGGTTATATGCGGTGGTGAAAAATAAGTCAGTGTAAGTGAAAAGCAAGTTAATGTAGTCTAAATATGGTGTAGTTGCACAGTGTACCAGTAGTTTGTGAGGGCTGACTGCTCTTTGTAGCCCATGACCAGAGGTGATGTGGTTTTTTTGGTTGGGTTTTTTTTTTCCCTGAAATGCACCCAGTCCTAATCTTAAAATGGGCTCTCCTAGAGCCTCTCTGCAGGCAGCCCAGCCCAGACGAGCTGTCCAACCTGCCCACTGGAAGGCTGAGGAATTGGGAGGTAGCTTTGCATCCTGGAGCACAGCACTGCTCCATGTGGGGTGATGCACAGCCTCACAGGGTGATGAAAGCTGTGAGGTTGCTCAAAGCTGTGAGGTTGCTCAGTTTCTTTATACCTGTGCAGTACCAGGAACAGGATATGTGTTCTGAAAAAAATGGAATCCAACAGCAAGCTGTGCATTGTCATTCTAATGATGCTAAATAGCTTTGTATTTTAGTATTTTTCTAACAGCTGCCAAATGAAAAGTGTCTAAGAATGACTGTAGCAGATCAGACCAAGAGCCTCTGTAACCCAGTACCCTCCTCTAGATGGGGGCCAAAAGCAGGTACCTAGGTAAGAATAGGTCAGATATGCAGTGATAGTGCTGTAGGGTTGTGTTACATCCTCCACCAGTTGTGACTTAGGGTCTTCCTTAGCCAGATGCAATGTTTTTTTCAATGCCCTCCCAAATTAGTTGATTTCTTTACTACAGAGCTATCTTGTCTGCCCTTGGACCTGCAAGTCCAAGGGCTTCAGTAAATGACCAATATCCACTTTAGCGGCAAAAAGTTCTGTTATATAGCTATGCGCTTTGTAATAAAAGAACCTCAACTGTCTTGCTTGTTTTGAACGTGCCATTAGCTTCCCTATTTGGCACTCCTCGTTCTAGCGTTGAGAAAGAGTGAGTGGTTAATCCCATTTCCTCTCACTGTGCCACTTTGGATTTTATATTTTGTCTACTCAGACCCTTCTTCGCTATTCCTTGTTCAAGGGCATTTCTGTACTGTTGATTATTATTGTTGTTACGTACCTGCATGTTTCTGGCAAACTAGTGTAATATTTGCTTGTAGTAACCTGTGTTATATTTGGTCTGTTTCAGCTAGTGTAAGCAATGTTCTCTGTGTTCTGCTTATGTAATTGATGGTTATTTGCAGGTCCAAAAACGTACAGTTTTAGTTCAACAACAGATTCCAGTGCTGCTGCAAATATAGATAAATCTGTTCTTAAGGTGAGTATCTTCTTTAGGTAAAACAACTGTAGTTTTCATAGTACTCTTTTAGCTGAGTAAATATTTCTTCAGTTCTTCTTTGGTATTATGTTATGCAGGTAAACTATATTCATGTATTAGACATTGACTGTCTTGAGCTTGATATGTTCGGGATTTTGAGTGTACTTTAAAAATGGGAGTAAACTAGCAGGGCAGGAGAATGCATATTTTTTTCAAGTAACATGATACATTTCATGCAGGACTACTAAGTTATGTTTAGGTTTCTGCTGTGCATGTGAATTCTTCCTGTCAGAGGAAGAATACAGGTTTTTGTACGACCACCTCAGTAGCAACCAAAGCTTGGTTCATATTTTAGAAGTGTTAAGAATACTAAAATTATTATTTTACTAAAATTATTCTTTTAAGCCAGATAAGGAGAGTGTCACAGATTGTATGTTGATGATCAAATTCTTTGATACCAGTTCCTGTAAGCAGAGGAGAAAGGCCTGTTCTTTCCAGTAGAACTTTTTTTTTCCTTTTCCTTACAGTATTTCCTTTGACATACTAAATTTCCTTGAAGATGTAAATGGGCCTTCTAGTAAGAATGAACTCTTCTATTTTCAGTAAAAGCATATAGCTTGCAAAAGTAAAAAGAAAAAAGTGTCCCTTTTGTAAGAAATGTTTACCACACTTAGGGAAAGCTGGAAAAGTTGGGATTTGAATGGCAGAGAGATTTCTGCGTTCTTATTTCCTTAGCCATGAAAAGCATTGATGTGTCATAAAAACTTGTAATGTTTTGCTTTGTATCAACTAATTTTCTCTGTGCAGGTGATGATAAACGGTACTTTGGAGAAAAGGATTATTGATGTAATCAATGACCATAAAAACCAAAATGATGACAAAGGAATGATTTCCAGAAGACTTACTGCTAAGAAACTACAGGTAGAGGTTAAAGTGTTTTTCTCCAATCACTGTTTACTTAGAATGAACAGGGTTTTTTTTGTCATTCATATCAGGTGTCATACTACACTTCTGCATGCAGTACAAGCCAGTGTAGCATTCTTTCCAGTAGTTACATTAATGATTAGTCAGTGGAATCAACAAGTATGCTTATTAGGTAAGATATGTCTTTATGCATTCAGTAACTAAAATCAGAGTCTTCAAAGAGGGTAGAGGAATAGAACTTAATCTGAATGTTTTGTTTCCTACATTTTTTGTTCCATATAGCTGGAAAATTGTAGATTTAGCTTTCTAACTAGAAAGTACATTTTGTACAGAGGCTGGATGTAGATTTATTTATACATGTGCATACGTATTTACAATGAAAAATATTATAAGCTCTGTATGCAAAACATTATTTTCTACTCTGATATATTAATTTATGCTGTTTACCTTCATTTAATGCCAGTTATCTGATACGTGGGGAAAAAAGAGTTTACAAGCCAATATTAGGTTGCTAGATCACATCCTAATATGTTCTGACTTTATTTATAGGATGTATACATGGCTTTACAAAGATTCTCTTTTAAGACTGAGCACATTGAAGAAGCAATGAAAAATACGCTTTTATATGGTGGTGATCTTCACTCTGCACTTGATTGGCTTTGTTTAAACCTTCCCGACGGTGAGTATGGCGACAGAGAATTGAGTACAGGTTTTAACAGAAGAGTGATAGGACCTGCTCTGTAATGGAAGTGCTTCATAGCAGTAATTAGATACATTGTTTCCCTAAGACTGGTAGTCATGGCAGTGTTCCTTTCCTACATGTGCTGCTGACTGGTTCTGGGATATTTTTTTAGTGTTTAAAGTCGTCTAGACATCTTGTTCCTGCTCTTAGAGTTCTATGGAAGTCCAACGAGCAAACACTGGCCTATGTAAATGCTAAAGGCTAATTTTATTTCAGGCATGCTGGTTTTGTTTTATATTCTTCTAACTGGCTGCCAACACACTTTAAAAGATTTTCAGTAATTATTATTGATGTATTCTGTGACTTTTTTTTTTATTTTGAAGATGCCTTGCCGGAAGGTTTTAGCCAGCAGTTTGAAGAACAGCAACAGAAACCTCGAGCAAAATTTTGCTCTCCAGTGTCACAACATGAACCTCCACCTTGTTTAGTAGATAACAAAAAGAAAGAAAATGGTCCTGAAACTAAGGTAACGTGAGAAATTAATTTGTATTTACTGGGGGAAAGAGAGGACAAAGTTTTCTAAAATACAGAATTTGCATTGACTTCCAACACTGATGTAAAAAACTTCTGAAAATACGGTATGCTTAATAATTGTCACCCGTGTTATTTTAACTTCAGTGGAATGGCTATTTGAACGTAAGATTTTTTTTTTTAATGTAAAGTCTAGATGGCTCTTCATAGTTAATTTTTGTGGTAAAGCATAGCTTAATTTTCTCCTGGAACGGGTTCATTCTGTTTGTTTACAGATGGCGCTCTTTACTTACTTGTGTGGGTTTACATTTGCCTGTGTACTTGCAGTGTTTTGATTCCTGTGGTTATTGAATCTTAAACCTAGAAATCGAAAAGATTTCTTGCAAAGGTGTTGGGGTTTGTTTGGGTTTTTTTCAATTTTTTTAGTGGTTTTTGGTTTTTTTTTTTTTAGCAGTTATAATCATTCAAGTGTTAAGATTTGTGTAAGTATATTGTGAAATGTTTACCCTGATTGGAGAGGTTTGCTCCATGCTTTTTTGTTGCTTATGTCATATTACTTAGTTTGTATGTGTAAACAAGCAATAGTTCCTAAATACTGACAGAGAATAGCATTGGTGTTTTCACTTACTGTTATCATTATTTATAATTTTTGTTGCTCTTCCTAGAACACAAATGTGGGGAAAGAGAAAGAAATGAGTATGAAGGAATGGATTTTGCGGTATGCCGAGCAACAGAGTGATGAAGAGAAGAATGAGTCTGTGAAAGAGACAGATGAAGAAAAGTTTGACCCGGTAAGACAGCATAATACTTCTTAGAAGTCTTTCAAAAACTGATACGTCTGGTACATCTGCAGGTGGTGGATCTATTTGTTAAAAATTGGGGATTCAGTACTTTTTTAATGTTATCTATTTTTACATTTGCAGGCTACTGAAGGGGAAATGTGTTGAAACTTCTCCTTTCCTAAGTTGTTTTTCCTTTCTTGTTTTCTTGTACTGGGGTCAAAATACTGAATGCATTGTGCTGGAAAGGAATAATTCTTGAAACACATCTCAGTGAGATTAAGAAAGTGACTGTCAGATTCTCACATGTTTTGACTGTTAGTTGTGTAAAAACTGATTGTTCCTCCTTTGTGTAAGCTTGATATAAAGGACAACCGCCCCACACATTCTTGTTATGAACTTCATTAAAAGCAACAAGCATACGATATTCAACTTGTAATTAATAATTCTATTTGAAATAGAATGAGAGGTATGTACATCTGGCTGCCAAGCTTTCAGAAGCAAAAGAACAAGCAAGCATCTCCAAGCAAGACAAAGATAAGCAAGGCCAGAAGGTAGCACAGGAGAAAATAAGAAGAATTCAGCAAGGTAGAGCTATGCAAATTACCTGTGTTTTATTTTGTGGCCTGTATATTTGTTAGGCAAATAAGTCTCAGAGTCGGATTGAATTTCTTTCATCAACTTGTATGCCCCCATGTGAATTGCAGGCTTTCCAGAATGTATCCTTTCCATGTTGGTCAAATTCTAAAAAGTCAGTAACATTTCAGTGCTTAGTATGAATTAATGTAACTGTTTTCTTTTTAAGGAATAATTACTCAGCAATTGATGGGTGTAAGTTGTATTCTCTCTGACAGAAATGGCAATACTTGAAGAACATCCGGTATTTAATCCAGCTATAAAGATTTCAAACCAACAACAAAATGAAAAGAAAAAAAATCCTTCACCTCAGCCTCAAGAAATGACTTTGAATTTGAGCTTGCTTGAAAAACCCGATGGTGCTGCAAAGGAAGACAAAGGTGTGTTGGAAATGATTTGGTACAAGTTTGAAGTGTACCACAGATTTCCAGCATATTAGTTCTTGTTTTTCCAGGTTGTATTGCATTGCAGTGCAGAGTCATCAGGCTCTGATTGTGGGGAAGGTCAGGTGGACTACCTGACTGACCAAGCTGACTTTAAAGGATCTGTATTTGTTTTAGCAGATGTTGTTGAAAACTATTTTTGCCATACTGTCATGTCTAAAATTTTGATTATTTTTTTTTTTATTTTATTTTATTGTTGGGCTAGTTACTGTTTCCATTGTCACCCGCTCATCTTTTTAAACTATTTTCATTTTAAACCTTCAAACTGTTACATTGCTTTCTAATAACCACACTTTAGTGAAAGTTCTTAACTTATTTGGTGATCAAAAATAGCACACAAAATATTGTCATTAATTTCCTGCTTGATACTTTTATGGGAAAAGCAGCAATTTCTGTCGTGTATCAGTACCAGTATTTCTGCAAAACATTCCAGACTGCTTTCTAGTAAAAATACATTTGAAGAAAAGGTAAAAAGATTCTTGGCTATGAAAGGAATGTAAAACTAATTTTATGAGACTTAAAATGTGTCTTTCTGCTCTTGTAGTGAAAAAGAAAGAACCGCTAGATATAAGAAATTTTGATTATAGTGCTCGAAGCTGGACTGGTAAATCTCCAAAGCAATTTTTGATTGACTGGTGCAGGAAGAATTTTCCCAAGAGCCCAAATCCTGCTTTTGAAAAGGTTCCAGTTGGAAAATATTGGAAATGTAGGTACGTATTTCCTATAAACTTTACATTTTCCTTTTGGTTCATTTAAAAAAAAATACTGGCTACTTCTGTCCTGTCATGTTGATCCAGATTTATAGGAATACAGTGTATTTAACCCAAACTCTCTTTTTTAGTCCACCATGGAGGTATTTCACTCTCGATAACTCTGCAAAATTCATAGACTGGCCACTATCACAAAAATAAGATTCTAGTGAATGATCCCATAAAGGAGGGATTTGTTTTTAATTCTGTACTGCTGAGTAACAGGTTCTGAAGCAAACAAGTGAGAAATTCAGACAATTAACTTCCAGTATTCTCACTCAAAGTAATATATTATGTCATAGGTTTTAAGCATAGGAATACCAAAAACCCTTTGGGGATTATTTAAAACAGTGGAAGTTAGAAATTGGTATGAAAACTACTGTAAGTCTGTAAGCAAAACAGTGCAGTATCAATGATTTTTAAATTTCATTTAGAAAATGAGTCTGTAACTTGGTGGTGTAAAATAGAATATTATCATGTTCAAATAAAGTAGACACAGCACTACAAATGAGTAATGCTTCTTGAAGGAACCAAGTAAAAGAAACTGTCGTCTTCCTCAAGTTAAAGCTATTAATATACTGTCCCCCTAAGTATATGAGAAATTTAACTGCTGGTCTGGCTGGCATAACTGTTAAACAGATGGTTGCATTTCAGTAGATCATTAACTGTCATCTCAATCTATGCCAAGTAGTTACAAGCACAGAAACAAATAGTTGCTTTGGAAGAAGGACTAAATGACCTTAATGGTGATCTGTGTGTACAAATACTCCTGCTTTGAAGAAAATGAAGTCACTTGTTAATAGGGGAAAAAAAATCTCTGCTGGAATCTGCTGCTGAATACTTTCTGCAATCAAACTTTATCATTTGTTTCTGTTTACAAAATATTATTGAGTTAACATTAAGTTTATTTAGCTTAGTTTCCCTATTTGAATTCGAATCCTGTGTTTTTAAATGAAAACGTTAACAGGTGTGCTATTTATATAGGTAACAAAAATTAACAGAAATGCCTGTATGAATTTGTCTTTAAGGGTCAGAATTGCAAAATCATCAGATGATGTAATGGCAATGTGTCCTACAATCGTAACAGAAGATAGTATGCAAGCACAACACCTAGCTGCTACTTTGGCACTCTATCATTTAACCAAAGGACAAGTAAGATTTTCACTGATATTACTGTTCTTATCCTGGAATTTGCCTCTGCACTTATTTGTTATAATATCTGTAGGTAAATTCTAAAAACAGTTTAATGAAGTGTTTCCCATTAAATTCTTTACTTGTATTATATGTTAATTTGCTTTTATCTATAATCACGCATGTGCCTTGTAGCGTACAAGGAGGAGACTTTTTGATAGTAGAACTATTCTTTCAGTGTTGTAAAGAATGGAAGCCAGTTGAAAATGAAGTGTATTGTTTAAGTTTATATTACTGTTTTCATAGTTTCTGTATTTAGAATTGGCTCCCTATTTAATGTCTTGTCATATCTTTTGCCATGTAAATTCATTTACGCATAAAATGTTAGGGATACTGCTTAGTAGTACATAAAGTAACTTTTCTCTGCTTTTTCTGCCTGAAGTCAGTTCATCAGTTACTGCCACCTACCTACCGAGATGTCTGGCTAGAATGGAGGGATATTGAAAAGAAAAAGGAAGAAGAAAATAAGATGGAAACCAACAAACCTCGTGATAACTTTATTGCTAGGTTATTAAACAAACTCAAACAACAGCAACAGCTACAATCTGAAAACCAACCAAAAGTATCTGAGGGTCCTGAAGATTCCTGGGAAAACTTAGTTTCTGATGAGGACTTCAGCAGTCTCTCCCTTGAGACTTCAGACACAGATAATTTGGAACCTTCAAGGATTTTGTTCAAAAAGCTGCAAAGTTCCTCCAGATACCAGAGGCTTCTGAAAGAGAGGCAGGAGTTACCTGTGTTTAAGCACAGATACTCAATTGTAGAAACTCTTAAAAAACATCGAGTAGTTGTTGTGGCTGGTGAAACAGGCAGTGGGAAAAGTACCCAGGTGCCCCATTTCTTGTTAGAAGACTTGTTGCTAGATGAAGGATCAAGTAAATGTAATATTGTTTGCACACAACCCCGAAGAATCTCAGCAGTGAGTCTGGCAACCAGGGTTTGTGAAGAGCTAGGCTGCGAATCAGGACCAGGAGGAAAAGTAAGATGTGTCTGAATTACTTTTTCTAGTCTTGATCAAATAGAGGAGGCTGGATTGTTGGTACAAAGTGAAAACATTATTTCTTATGTAACCAAGTAATTCTCTTGAAAAGGCTTTTTGCTATGACAGCTGTTTCTTTCCAAATTGTCACCTGTGAACCTCTAGGTATCCACATATGATTTCTGAAATCTTTAGAGGGTGATGAAGAGCAGAAACATTTCATAATGGGGATAGTCACACGTTGGAGCAGATTGCCCCGAGTCTGTTACATCTCCATCATTAGGGATGGAAAAAACTCCCCTGAATAAGGCTCTGAGCAATCCAGTCTGGCCTTGAGTTGAAGCCCTGCTTTGAGAGAGGCCCCTTCCAACATAAGTTATTTTGTTACTTGAAGGAAACCAAGGTCCTTTATGTTTTATGGTAGTATATTTGTGCAAAAATATTTTTGTTTGAGGACCGTGAAGAACCTTGTACAGAGCACTGAGTTTACCAGCTCTTTCCTATTCTGGAGAACCTTAGTTGTAGATTTCTGTGTATTTTCCCTTTATTAACAAAAGAAAGTGTATGTATGAAAAAATGGTGAATGACTAACATACCATACTATTAAATTAGCAATTTATGCAGTGTCTGAATCTAGCTGTCATGGTTTGGGCTTAAATTTCACTTGATTTTTTATGCCTCTAGCTTCTATACTATTTTAAGTTATTCTATATTTTTAACATCTTTCTTTTTCTTTTTTCCTTTTTTTTTTTTTTAAAGAATTCCCTGTGCGGATATCAAATTCGTATGGAGTCAAGAACAGGAGAAGCCACGAGACTACTGTACTGTACAACAGGTGTCCTGCTTCGGAAACTTCAAGAAGATGGTCTTCTTTCAAGTATATCTCATGTTATTGTAGATGAGGTTATCAGCTCTTGCTATTCTACAGAAACTGTAGTTATTCTGGGCCTTGACTTGTACTAAAACCGTAACACAGGTATGTTTTTCTAATTCTAGGTACATGAAAGAAGTGTCCAGTCTGATTTCTTGCTAGTTATTCTGAGGGAGATTTTGCATAAACGTTCAGACCTGCATCTGATTTTAATGAGTGCTACTGTAGACAGTGAGAAGTTTTCCAGCTATTTCTCACACTGTCCCATTTTAAGGATCTCTGGGAGGAGTTACCCTGTTGAGGTAGGTGAATGTTTCTTTGATTATGCAAGACACTTTGTATGCATGTATACAGTGTTTGCCTGGTTAGTATCTATAGGAAATACACCTGTATCACTTTTTTTCTTACCAAAAAGACTTATCTTAAATATGTGTTTTGAGGACTTTTAACCCTTTTCCTTTTTGAAAATACAAAATAGCTTCAGTGCTTTGAAGTACAGACTTACATTTTTTCTGTTGGATTAATTATTGATTAAAATCAGTCCATCAGTGACATACTGATTTTTCTCTATTCAACCTAAGTAGAAAGGGAAAGCATTGAAGAATTCCCCTCACCCTCCATGCGACTTTGTCCTTACACTCTTATGTATGTTTCTTATGCATGTTATATATGTTGTGGTAAAGTGACCATGTGGAGAGGCCCATTAACAAACTTTTAGCAGCTCTAAATTTAGGTTTTCAAAAAGCATAAGAAAGTTTAAGTTGAAATTCGCAAGACCTATTACAGCATTGAAAGAGAAGGGCATGCCCGGTTCAGCTTTATATGGAGGCTTTGAAAAACAAAAAAGGTGCTGATCAGTTTTTGACATGCCTTCTATTTCTTCTTTGAATTTTCACTAAAGATTTTCCATGTTGAAGATGTAATTGAAGCAACTGGCTATGTTCTGGAGAAAGACTCGGAATATTGTCAGAAGTTCTTGGAGGAGGAGGAGGAAGTAACAATAAATGTTACTAGCAAGGGAGGAAGCACTACAAAGTATCAGGTAAAATAGGCATTTCTAGTTTTGGCTTGGAAGTGTTGGGTTTTTTTAATTTTGTCATTTTCATTCCTCTTACTAAATGTGATTGGATTGTATATCAAATATTCTTTCAGTTGGTAAAAGACAGACACAATGGCACTCCTGCAGTGGAAACCAAATATGTATTAATGCTGCACCCGTACGTTTATCTCTCCAGCTCCTTTATCGCTGCCTTGATTTTGCTATATTTGACACTGAATTCTCTTGTACAGATTCCCAGCTTTAGATCTGTAAGCAGCAGCAGGAGAAAGCATTTAAAGTTGTTTTGTTTTTTTTTTTTTTCTCCTGAAGAATTCTCTTAAGGGGTGAACATAACAACGGAAAAGGCAAAGCCATATCCTTTTTAGCTGAAAAACTTCCAAGATCCTACTTGGCATGCCGAATGAGATGATTTACATGAGATTATTGTGTAGAGCTTTTTGATTTAACAGGCTGAGGTTAATCCTGTAGGTACTCTGCAGTGACAGCTGATGTGCTTTTGGATCAGAATTCATGAAGGGAAGAGTATGCGAATGCTATCTAACTTTAGGCAACTTAGACTGTTCATCTAGACTATATATATTTTGCAGATACCTGTCTGCTCTTACTTGCTCTCTCAAAATCTCTGCAGGACTGTTTAGCTTGATGTGATCAAACACTGATGTATATGTTGAAAAACATGCTCTCATGTGCTCTGCAGATTTTCTTTTTTTTTTCCTAGA
Source organism: Burhinus oedicnemus (assembly GCA_008921705.1). Taxonomy (NCBI): domain Eukaryota; kingdom Metazoa; phylum Chordata; class Aves; order Charadriiformes; family Burhinidae; genus Burhinus; species Burhinus oedicnemus. Next base: position 2,546,314 of record VFFE01007677.1, on the reverse strand, counting down.
GTGGTAGTTACCCCGTACATCACAAACAGCATTCTTTAGTCAAAGCCCAAGTGCCCTCCTGAGTGCCCTTCCATCTTTGGTTTTTTTCTATTGAGCCTTAGGTGCAGAAGGGTATGTGGTGCATATAGGATAAGTGCATTGGTTAACAATGAAATAATTTATAATGGTGCCACTTAACAAAGAAGGCTTATACTAAGTACGTATCTGTAAGATGTTTATAAATAATTTGAATGTCTGTATGTTCTGCTAACTCTCCCTTCCTCGTCCTTTCCTGCTGCTCCAAAACTCTGCAGAAGCTGCCACCTAATTCAATCTTAATTAATGGTTGCAATGAAAGTTGAAAAGAGTGAAGTGAGGGAGAGAAGAAAGGGGAGACTGGTTTCTTATATCCCAAAACAGGAGTTCTGAAAGAATAGTAGCCACCCTGTTACCCATTTTGAATTGATACCAACTGGATGCCAGATATGGACCTGGGAACTGTTTTCGTTCATAAAAAAGGCTGTATAGTACTACTTGCACAGACTTTGATTTTTACTGTTTTTTTTTTTTCAATCTGGGATGTTGTTTAATCGTAGTAGATACCTATAAACAGGATATGTAGATGGCTGATTTAATCTATCTTACACTGATTTTGGTGCGAAGTTAGTCAATTAAATGTCTCTTATCTAAATCTCTGTTCTAAGAAGCTTAAATTAAGCAAATGACAAATTGACTTTCTTCTGTTACCTATTTCTAAAGCATGGAGAATATGATTTTTTTCTTGCTCTTCTTTTTTAGGAGTATGTCCCAATCCAGTCTGGATCTGGTATCGATTTGGCTCCTTACTATGCAAAGTATAGCAGTCGTACACAGCAGGCTATCTTCTATATGAACCCTTACAAGATCAACCTTGAACTCATTTTGGAGTTGCTTGCATACTTAGGTACAGTCTACTGACAAAGTTTATATACTGGGACTGTCCTTTGGACTTATTTTACAGAGCTTTGTACTGATAATGAAGCACTTGACTTCATTACATAGAATCATTGAATAGTTTGGGTTGGAAGGGACCTTTAAAGGTCATCTAGTCCAACCCCCCCTGCAATAAGCTGGGATGTCTTCAACTAGATCAGGTTGCTCAGAGCCCCATCCAACCTGACCTTGAATGTTTCCAGGGATGGGGCATCTACCACCCTGTTCCAGTGTTTCACCACCCTCATTGTAAAAAATTTCTTCCTTGTATCTAGTCTGAATCTTCCCTCTTTTAGTTTAAAGCCATTATCCCTTGTCCCATCACAACAGGCCCTGTTAAAAAGACTGTCCCCTTCTTTCTTATAACTCCCCTTTAAATACTGAAAGGCTGCCATAAGGTGTCCCCAGAGCCTTCTCTTCTCCAGGCTGCGCAACCCCCAACTCTCTCAGCCTTTCTTCATAGGAGAGGTGTTCCTATGAACCTGATCTTCTCTTACAGTGGGAAGGACTTTTCTCCCCCAGACCCTGCCTTGCAGTCCATCCACTTGAGAAGTGTGGGGAAAGAGGCTGGCAGTGAAGACTGAGGCAAAAAAAGTTGTTGAGTACCTCAGCCTTATCCTTGTCCATTGTTACCAGGTTGCTGGTCTCGCTCAGTGGAGGTGGGGATGCTTTCTTTGACCTTCCTTTTCTGGCTGACATGCCTGTAGAAGCCCTTATTATCCTTTGCGTCCCTTGCCAAGTTCAGCTCCAGCTGCACCTTGGCGTTCTTGACCCCATCCCTACACAACCGGGCAGTGTCCCTGTACTCTTCCCAGGATGCCTGTCCCTGCTTCTACTGCCTGTGCATCTCCTTCTTGCCCTTTAGTTTGACCAGCAGGTCTAGACTCAGCCATGCTGGTATCTTGCTCTCTTTTCCTGACACCTGGGGATTGAGAGCTGTTGCACTGTATGGAAAGTGTCCTTAAAGATCTGCCAGCTCTGTTCTGCTCCCTTGTCTCTGAGGGCAGCTTCCCAGGGGGTCCTATTGACAACTCCTTGGAGAGCTGGAATTTTGCTTTCCTAAAATTCAGGGTCCTGACTCTACTCTTAGCCTGACCCATATGCCTCAGGATTGCAAACTCCACCAGTGCATGGTTGCTGCAGTGGAGCCTGCCTGCAATCTTGATGTCACCAATTAGCTCACTTGCATTGGAGAAACGTCCTAAAAAGCATATACTGCAGGGCCCAGTATTAGTTCCTGTTATCTAGTGTAACTGTTTGCAAGTGCACGTTTAACTGCATGCCTGTACTCTTAACTTTACAGATAGAAGTCCCCAGTTCAAGAACATTGAAGGTGCTGTGCTGATCTTTTTACCAGGCCTTGCCCATATCCAACAGCTGTATGATCTCATTTCTACTGACAGAAGATTTAACTTGCGTGACAGGTAATGCAGGTATTTTCTATAAAGTTAATAGTTTAACTTAATGTTTGTTGGGTTTTAAAGTCTGCTATTCTTGAAAAGGGAAACTGAGAGTTACACCTCGGAGCTGTTTGTGCTACAAATGTACTTTTATTATCTGAAAGTGATACAAGCAAAAATGACAGGTGCTTAGCAGTGGTACAGTAATAACTCTTTTATTTTGTTTTTCAACAAACTTACTTAATCACAAAGCACTTGACTGCTTCTTTTCCACTGCTTAGGGTATGGAAGCTGCCATATCTGGGATAGCTTTTTGTGGCTTACTGTTTGCATAGAAGTGACTGTTTCCTGAGAAGAGGTCCAGAGACAGTAATCTACCAAGAGAAATGGCATAGGGTTGTAGTAACAGATAGTTTTGAAATTTATTTTGTGTGTAACTGAAAGTTTGCAACACGATGGCATAAAAGGAACTTTACAGTCAAATTCTGAAGATTCATAGATGGACTGAGATGTCAAGGTCTACAAGAGAAGGAAAGTACAAAGCTCTGTGGCTGTCTTATCTCTGAAGGCCTTTACTCAGGCTGAAAGTTGCATGTGCGTATAGTTCTGTGCAAAGTTTCAATAATGGTCCTTGTCTTGGAAGCACAATGTAAAGAACTCAAGTTCACAGACAGCTGCTTCCTTTTTTTTGGTAGGCTATTGATGTAAATTAAGCTAGAATTCTGCAGTAGTAGTATTTTTCCTGCATTATTACCAAACAGAAAAACTGCCCCATGAACTAATGTTGATATCCTTTCTTGACACTGTAATAAAACATTAAAGCAGACTTTCATACCTAATCATACAAAGTTTTACTCTTTCAGGTGTCCACGCTGGTTGCTTTCTCCAAACTGTTGTCATTGTTCTGGTCTCACTTTTTTTACTGTATCTTAATTTGATAAGGGTATATTGATTAGTGTAATTTCTTGTTCTAGGCACAGGCTGATAGCTTTGCATTCTGTTCTTTCAACTCAAGATCAAGCAGCTGCATTTACAATACCTCCTCTTGGTATTAGAAAGGTATGATATATTTAGAAATGCAAAGTTTACTACTGAAAGGACAAACTTTCTGTGGGTGCAACTCTGAATTGTTTTAAAATCAAATCATACAGAATTACACAACAACCAGTTGTTCCTGGAATTTTCTCACTGCAAAGAAGCAATTCTTCTAATTTAGTGCTCTCTAACAGATAGAAGCGAGCATGCTGTGAAAACCTTGACAGTAATCAGGCAAATTTTTGAACCTAGTATTTTTCTAAGAGCTTCTTTAATTGTTGCTTTCCTGTATTTTAACTATTATTAACCAGTAACCATAGCTTTTATCTAGGAAAATAGTGTTTTACTTACTGCCAAACTAATTAAAAGTTGACCAGTTTTGGCAGGTACTAGCTAGTGATTTTGATGAATTATGAAACAAAAAGTGAATGCGACATTATCACTTAGCTTTTCATTCCTTAGTAACTGGGGAAGGCTAAACCATTTTCTAACTCATGTAGTTTTTTATTCTTTGTCATATTATTTAATAAAACATTTCTGGGCAAAAAAAATCTAACCAACTTTATTCCATGATATTGATTGAAAGGATGAAAACTGTTAGGCAGGCATCCCATAATTCTTTTATTTATATTATATTACTTCTTTTCAGATTGTTTTGGCAACCAATATAGCAGAGACAGGTATTACGATACCAGATGTTGTCTTTGTAATTGATACTGGGAGAACAAAAGAAAATAGGTGAGAGTTTGATTTTCATACTGTGATTACTGTAAATATTTGGAGGTTAGTACTGCAAGAATTTTGTAGTATCCTTAGTAAACTGCAGTTCTGGACAAGAAATGCGCTGAGCTCATTGAACAGCTTGCAGTTTAGGTACAAGCTTGGCATGAACCTTTGGATTTTTAAATGGTGCGAAGAACAACAAAGGGAGACATGAAGAATCACAGTTAAGTACTGGTTTAAAACTAAAGTGGATCTTTTTTGTACTATTTCAGTTTTTAGAAGTTATTTTTTGTCCATTTTAAATGTGAAAAGCCCTACAGAATGTGCTAGAAAGAACAATTCTGAATTGCCAGGGAAATGAAGTAATGCAATAGCTCTTTCATTTTCCAATTTTTACACATTCATTAGTGAGTTATATCCAAGGTTCTGTGATGTACAGTTTCCCCCAGGTATGCTTGGTTTTCAAAACTAAATAGAATGTTTCAAATAAATACTATTTAGATATATTATCAATATGCTGGTATTTAAGTATACATCAAAATTTTAAGTGTGAAATCTGAATGAGCATTTGCTTTACAATTTTTAAGGTATCACGAAAGTAGTCAGATGAGTTCCCTGGAGGAGACCTTTGTTAGTAAAGCTAGTGCTCTGCAACGACAAGGAAGAGCTGGGCGTGTGAGAGATGGATTCTGCTTCCGAATGTACACAAGAGACAGGTACTGTAAACTAAGTTAGCAAGATTTTGTTAATCGCAGTCTTGTTTTTCTGTACAAAAACAAGAAGTCTTGTTGAAATTCACTTCAATTACTGCAAACTGGAAAGATTAAACTGTTTAAAAAAAACCAACCAAACAAACAAAAAAAACCCAAAAACCAAACTAACCAACCAAACAAAAACAAACAAAAAACCCCCAACCAAAAAAAAAAAACCAAACCAAAAAAACCCCCAGAGAATGAGTATCGTATCAATAGTGTTATAATAGTTTTTCTGTTTCACGATTTTTAAAAAGTTAATTTTATTCCTAGTATCTCTGTAATGTGTTTTGAAAAAACTTTCATAATTAAAGGAAAAGTGTAGCACTAAGGAATTATAGAAGATCAATTTTTAACAACATTTACTGCCCTGCATCAAATATACACAAACCTTACCTCCTAAACTTTGAATTTTTTCTCAGACAAATGTGTAGCTTTCTGAAGTGGTACTCCTATGGATAAGAGATGGGGAAAATATCAAATTATACAGTACTGCAGAATTAGTTTCTGTTACTGCAGTGGAATAACCTTTTTCCTGCTTGTCTGAAAGTCTGAAGCAACTTTCAGCTGAGAAACAGTTAAGGTAAATAACCAATGAAGTGTGCATTTTAGCCACGTGCAAGACTTTCAGTATGAGAGCTATGCATTTTAACAATTTGTTTTGAAAATCAGAGTCTTACTGCTTTTCCCTCTTTCACTGAAACTCTTGCTTTCCAAGCTACCTCACAGGCCTTAAATTAAAGGGTGAACAGTTTACCCATGCATAAAACACGTGCTACTCTCCCCCTTGCCCCTCGAAAGAACATCTGCAAAAAGTGAGCATGTGAAACATGAGTTCATAAGTTGAATTCAAGATTAAATTGAATATCTGTGATTCTATGTTTTTATGATGTTGCAGGTTTGAAAGTTTCATGGAATATTCTGTTCCAGAAATACTGCGTGTGCCTTTGGAGGAATTATGCCTTCATATTATGGTATGGTTTTGGTTTTAGAATTACTGACCTCATTAGCTAAAAATATTACATGTACCTTTGGAGGAATTACATCTTCATACTATCATGTGACTTTGGAATTACTGACATTGTTAGCAAAAAAGATTTGCTAGAACAGGCCTAATCCAGTGCAGTTAGTGGGGCTTCTCCCACTGGGGCAGGTGGAACCCAGTACCTGTGTGTTGGAAAATCCAGGGCATGCTGCTGAGTGAGACTAGCGTACTATACTATTCCAGTTTACCTCAGAGTGACAATTCAAACTTAGTTAAATAGCCTTCAAACTAGTTTCTGCTTAGGGAAACAATTCCATTCCCTCTCTCCCCATCCTGAGTGAGTAGGATGTACATGGGAAAATAAGCAACCTGGCAAATTAGTGCCAGGTTGAACTGCATCTCATCAGGTTTGAGACTCCTGCTCATCTGTGACCTTCGGTAACATGCTTCTGTGATCGGTGCTCACACCGTATGAAGTCCCTCCAAACAATGAAGTTTTATTAGCCTAATGTGGGGCACATCTGGGTTTTGCAAACCAAGAGGCTGGTTTAGAGGGGAGGGAATGTGGGCTTTTGATTGCAAGAACAGCTTTCCAGTTTCCTTTGTAGCTATTATAAAAGTTCATTATAATAAATTTTTATATTGAAATATATGCTCATTTACTCTACAGAAATGCAGTCTTGGCTCTCCTGAAGATTTCCTTTCCAGAGCATTAGACCCACCACAGCAGCAAGTAATTGGTAATGCAATGAACCTGTTGAGGAAGATTGGGGCTTGTCTGTTAAATGAGCCCAAACTGACTCCATTGGGCCAGCACCTTGCTGCCCTTCCTGTCAACGTAAAGATTGGCAAAATGCTTATATTTGGTGCTATATTTGGCTGCTTGGATCCTGTGGTGAGTGAAAAAAAAATAATTTTCAAAAAACAAAACCACAAAACAAACAAACAAAAAAACCCTGTCTATCTAAACTTTTTTAAAAGTATAGAAATGGTTAACTCCTTGCAATTAATCTATTTCTTGCAACATGGTATTTTGAAAGGATGATGCAAGAAGTTGAAATGTTTATTTTAAGGTGAGGGCACCTGGACATCATGGAGGGGAACAATCTAAGTGTTCTTTATGGTTGGAGTCGATGATCTTAAAGGTCTTTTCCAACCTAAATAATTCTATGATTCTAAACTCCTAGGTACTATTCACAAGGGGATAGTTGGGCTTGGTCTCCAGTTCTGTCTGTTATGATCCCAGAGAGCATGACACTTACAGAAAAAGCCTTATTATATGTGGGTTAGACCAATCTGGATTACCCCACAGTTTTTGGGCTAAGAACATGCTGATGTAATGTTACTGCAAATTAATCAATGTGGTAACTTACTATATGAAGACTACGGCATAGTTTACACTTTCACCTAATCCATTTAAGTTACTGCAAATTAGGAGGCAGAATGGGTATATTAGTTGCTGAAAACTGAAAGTTAAAATTCTTTGTTCTCTCAATGTCTCCTGTTAATGTGATATAATCTAAAGCAGTTGTTTAATCTGACTGGTTTTGTATCAGATATTGATATCTGTCATTTGACAAACCATTTCATGTGAGTTTTGTGATTTAATATTTTTTTTATCAGTGTATATAAGGCAATATGTAAGCAATGTTTAATATAAGTAAGTTCTGAATTCTGTGTAGGAAATTCTTATGGTGGCAAGTTTTACCTGAGACTTAGCACAGGATAAAATAAAGTATCATTAAATATTACTGTAGAAGAAAATTTAAGGGTATTTGTATGATACACCTGTAAGCTTATAACAAAATACTCTTAAGTGATGCGTACTTCACTAATTGCAGGCAACTCTCGCTGCTGTTATGACAGAAAAATCACCATTTACTACACCAATTGGTCGAAAGGATGAAGCAGATCTGGCAAAATCATCTCTAGCAATGGCAGTTTCAGACCATATAACAATCTACAACGCTTATCTAGGGTAAATAATAATTCTCCTGTGCTTATAGCTAGATGCAGATAATGCTTAAGTAATGTAGTTCTGTAAAGAATCCTTAATAAGTATCTTCTCTTGAATTGCTTGCACCTAAAGTTTTTCTCTTCTGAATAACAATAGATTGCCAAATACTGTAACGCAAAAGGACAGCTTGCTTAGTACCTTATCCTTCAGCTGCTTTTAACTATTTTAACTATGCTTGCACACATGCAGGGGTATAGTGTGTCTGTGTAGCCTAGCGTTTAAAGTATTTTGTTTGCTGTTTGTGGTATGCTGACCTGAATATGTTGTATTTGAGAAAGGAGAAATGTATATATTACTAAATGACATATGTATGTTCTTCTTTTTAGGATATTATCACTAAGTCTCAAAAACCACACCTGAATTGTGTTTCAGCTGTCAAGACAGAAGTGTGTAATTTTTGAGAGAAAATTACCTTGTGTATTGTTAGTATCTGTCAAACTTGTTACAGGCATGTTCTCAAGAATGCTCTTAGGCCAACAGCGTTCATCTTCGTTAATGCAACTTGTTTCTAGTTTTGAGCGCAGAATGCTGACCAAAACACAGTATTGCCTTTTAACTTACTACCATTTTCATATTGTTATATTCTTGATGTGATTCCTTTGCCTGTAATAAGACAGGATTTTTTCCTTAGGTGGAAAAGGGCTCGACAAGAAGGGGGGTATCGTGCTGAAATGACTTACTGCAGAAGAAATTTCCTTAATAGGACTTCACTGTTAACTCTGGAGGTAAACCAAATAATTACGCTCTGCACTCGGAAGTTATTTGTTACAATTTCCCTCTGAAAACATCACGCCCTTTTAAAGAGGTGTTATATAGCACAGTTACTGTTTAGACAAGACACAGAAGTGGAATGCTGGGGACTGATTAAAAGCACACCCTCATTCAAGGTAGCTGTCTGCATTTGAGTTTTGATATGCACACTTTGTTGGTATGCATCTTTGCAGTCACTGCCCTTGGAGAAGCTAGTCCTTCCTTCCACCACAGAATAAAAACTTATGAATTAAAATAATTGGATTGTGTTAATTCTTTATATCAAAGAACAGATCTGTTAACAGTTAGTTTGAAAGATGAGCCACAAACTTATGTGAATGGCCTTTTACTTTTGGTGAGAAAATGTTTTAATTGGTCCTTCCTATTTAAGTTTGGGTGACTGAGCTCTCCTAAGCATCTTTTTATTTTAACTACAGGTGAGAGATTTAGTGTTTGTGGTAAATATAGTACCATATATCTAACCCTATATTCCAGGTAATGTTTTTTCTCATAGAGACAGCTGGTATTCCAAAGGGGTTGCAGAAAACAATGTTTTTTCTAGTAAGAGATTTTTTGCCTGGAGACCGTGAATATTTGGGATGGAGTGTTACGGCCTGCTGATGGCATGGAGTATGTGCCTTTTTAAATTCAGTTTTACTGATAACCTTACTAATTTCAGGATGTGAAGCAAGAACTCATAAGGGTGGTCAGAGCAGCAGGGTTCACAGCACCTACGATGCAATGTGGATGGGATGGAAATGGAGCCACACAATCTCTTTCTCTCCATGAAATAGCTCTTCTTAAAGCTGTATTGACTGCAGGGCTGTATGACAACGTAGGAAAAATAATGTATACAAAGTCCGTGGATATTACAGAGAAGCTGGCTTGCATGGTAGAAACTGCTCAAGGTAAAGCGCAAGTGCATCCCTCCTCTGTAAATCGAGACTTACAGACATATGGATGGCTCCTCTACCAGGAGAAGGTAAGTGAAAATAGTGAATGTAGCTGATAGTTTCTGTAGAAGTGGAGTTATGCCTTAATATTAAATAACATACACCAGTGTAAAGTATATCTGAGTGTCTTGTCCATCTTAAGAGTCTTCAGTATCTAATGATCCTAAAGCCCATAAAAATGAGTCAACTGAGTGCTGAAGAAAAAGAAGTTAAGGCTGAACATCATGAACAAATCTATTAATGGTGAAACTTGTAGCTATAAATGAAAGTGCCTTTATGTGTCATTTAAATTAATAGTATCATTGACTTCTTTTAATACAGTGCTCTTGGTTTTAACGTGATCACTTTAAGCAATAATATGTAGTAGTAACACTTCAGAGTGTGCTTTTTCTTTTTTACAGTTCTAAGCAGACTCTGAGGTTTTGAAACTTGGTACAGGCCTTGCATATTCCCAATAATAACTTAAAACGAAATAGTCAATTCTGTAATTGACTGCTGAACTTCCTAAGTGAATTGCATTTTTTTCCTCTCACTTTCTTCCCCTTCACAACTGAAAACTTTGTCAGCTATTTGCTAAATTCAAGTGTTTATGTTCAGTTACGCTTCTGGTACAACAAAACCTTGGCAGCAGTTGCTTAATGGCCAACTTTACTGCAGAGAAGCAGGAAATTAATTAGACTTCTTAATGCATATAAAGTGATAGGATATTTTGGAGAGCTGAAAATATTTCCTGCCCCCAAGAACCTTGTAGGGTAGAGGCAAGACAGCAGCTAACGCAGTGAAGTTATTTCATGAACAGTAGAACAAACAAAGCTTGCGCTTCTGTGTGAAGATACACTCTTTGTTTCCTTTCCTCCCACTACAACTCCTTCCCATCCCATTCTATCTTTATCTGTGAGAGGCTCCAAAGCCAGAAATAACATATGCTGAGCCCCATAGTTTACTCTGTGTGTCTACGCATGTGCCCACACTTATGCATGTATGCATGTGCATATGTGAATAGACTGACAAGCCAGCTGCTGCTAAGAAGAATGTGTAACAGAAGAGTTTTACCTGCCTTTTACTTCAGTTAGTTTATTAATTTTGATGTCTTTTCCCTGAACAGCACTAGGCTAACATCAGGTTTCTGTTTGAATTTTAACAAGAAAATTGTGGCTTTAGCGAATTTCCTAGCACCGTATAAGCCTGTCATTTACTTAGATGTGATGTATTTTATGTAGTCTAGGCAGCCAAATTGCCATCGGTTGTTCTGTGTACTATGACTTGTGTTGATTGGATGTTAAAGGAAAAAAGTGTGGGTTTTTTGCTTTTAAAAAGAGGAATCAAATTTGGTGTTATAGATTGTTTTGGTTTTTTTTAAATGTAGTTTGCAGGGGGAGTTTTGTTGTTTTTAATGCTTGTGTTTGTTTATATGCAGGTGAGGTACACTAAGGTGTATTTGAGAGAGACTACTTTAATATCCCCCTTTCCCATTTTGCTTTTTGGTGGGGATATAGAAGTCCAGCATCGGGAGCGACTTCTGACAGTTGATGGCTGGATCCATTTTCAGGTGTGTTGGAGTGATAACTACCTTTTGTGATTCCGTGGGCTTTTGTATTACACAGTTGATGTACAAGCTTAATTCAGAACACTATATATGTGGGATGAAGACAAGAGGGGAGAAGGAGGAGAGAATTAAAGGAAATGATGAGAAACTTTATATACATGTAATGAAATCTTAGCAAATCACGCTCAAAAGAGTAGACTTGTAATATACAGCTTGTAACAAATCAGTTTCTTCTCTCTTCATGAAGAAAAGCCGGTGTTCTTTCAGAAAAGGTATTTGAAATAGATATAGACTTTGTTTTATAGAGCTGGTACTGAAAGCAGATGAGTGTGCTATTTTATATTACCCTTTCCTAGAATCTTATAATCATGTAAGTGCATATTTATCTCTAAAATTCTATTTACTTTGCTTTATAGCCCAAACAGAATTATTCGGGGCAGGAAAAAAAATCCAACTGGAAAATACCTGTTTGCTTGGGTTTGGGGTGTTTTGGTTTTTTGTTTGGGGTCTTTTCTTTCCAGGTGAAAAGGTTTTACTTGGGAATGGGAAAACTCAGTGCATTTTCTTAGTGTGATTTTTGCAGACAAAATTAAAGTGGGTGACATGCCAAAATCCTCTGTAAATTCTGTTAAATGGCTCTTGCTAGCCTGCCAGCTACTTAGTTACAATTTTCTGTGCTGCTGTGGGCCATGTGTTACACTCAAGGAAGATTATAAGCTACAAAACATCTTAGTTTTTTGCACTCTGCTGATGCAAGCAAGCAACCATCTGATTGAATTCACTGGTTATCATTAATATGGAATTTTAAAAAGCAGATCTTTTGGGTTTGTTGGAGAATTTATTATGGTCCCTGGGTGGCTACAGGTTGTGTTGTTGCTGGGACGATTACCTCTTGTAGTGTATTTCAGAATTTCTGTTTTTCTACTGAAATGCTAATCAGAATATGGTGTATTTTTGTGCTTTTTCCATAATAGCTACTTATTGTACCACAGGCAGTATGAATATAAATGAAATAAAGACTGGAATAGGGAGGGAGGGGTAAAATGAAAGATTACTTGAAAAGGCTTCAGCTTTAGATATCCACGTTCCTAGCAAGATTTGTGATTGTTTTCTCAAGAGTCCAGGCAGATCTCCTGAGAGGGAAATGTGTAGATATCTTATTTCACATATAAATTAATTTGTACTTTTATACCTTGGAAAAAAGCAATTAGAGTAAGAAGGATATTGGTAAATTAATAATTTCACCATATGCTGGTGGTTCATGATATATGTGGGAACATATTGTGAGTTACCCTTCTGAGCTGCTGTTCGTCAGGCTGTGATGCTACAAGCAACAGGTGCTTAAAGATAAGAGGGCATAATGGAAGCCCAGTCATTTCATGACTACACGATCCATATGCTTAGAATTATGTATATGCACCATGTTTGCAGAAATCTTGTTATAAACTTCTATTTATATGTAAGGTAATCTTTTAATGTATATTTTGGTATAAAATGTCTGAGTAATGCAAATGTTTGTCTTCTCTGTTCTTTATAGGCTCCTGTAAAGATAGCAGTAATTTTCAAACAGCTGAGAGTTCTCATTGAGTCTGTTTTAAAGAAGAAGCTTGAAAATCCTAAAATGTCACTTGAAGGTAACTTTATTACTGTATTGCTGACATTATCTATTTGTTAAAAGGACCTCGTGGCAAATCTGTGGAAGCATTAGTATACTGTATCCTTACCCAGTAGGGTTAGTGTGACTTGTCTCTCAGGATAATGGAATGATATTCATCCAGAAAGCCATTACTAATCCTACATATATTATGTGGCTTACCCCAGATGTGTGAAGATCTGCACAAATGCTCTTTTAAAGATATCCCTGATAACATTCAAGGTAGTGGTGAGGTATGCATCTCAAAACAGGAGTAAGATTGTGTGTGATGAACCTCAGACATGGATGAATTTTACGTGTTATGCAAGTTGTCTTGCAATTTAGGTTAATGATGGGGAGCTGCCTGTTGGCTCCCACAGTAAGGGATAGAGGACCACAATTTAAAATTTGAACACTGGGTGTTTAGAAGAATATTGTAGATGAAGAAGAAGAAAGGGAGTTCCCGTATGCTAATGTATCTGTAGCTAACCCATCACTTCCTCAGCTGCTTTTGTGAAATACTGAAAACAGCCACAACCAGCTCATTGAGTAATTTTGTAAACTTTCTAATGATGTGCTATGGACATACTGTTTGGCCCTTTTGCTTCGCAAATGGGAATCACTTGTTTTGTTTTAGAGTCTGGCATAGACTAAAACATTAAGATTTTAAGTTGCTGAAAGCTAGACTTGTCTTCTAATTTTCTTGGGGTTTGAGAATCAATTTTTAAGCTTTCTCTTTTCCACTTACTGTGATTGTTTTCTTTCCTAGATGACAAAGTCTTACACATCATCAAAGAACTGATAAAAACAGAGAATGGTAACTGAAACCAGAAATCAGTAACAAACCAGAGCTTCAGTAATGGCAGGGGAAATGCACTCCAACATTAAGCAGTTAAATACTTTCAGTTAGTGTGGTTGATACCAGCCATGACGTGGAAAGACTGCATGATTTTGCATAGGATTTACCTTTCTCTGTATAATTTTTAAAGATGAACATTGAATATGTTTAGCCTTTACAATACATTTGGTGCCATTTGTCTGACTGTATGAATGATGAATGGAAACAGTTTCTTTTCAATATAAAAATGGCTGTGGGAAATAATTTTCTTTTTTTTTTTTTTTTGTTTAATTTACTAATCATACCATCACTGGTGGTGCAGACTGTAGTAATTATTAAAGGTTGGGTCCTGAATCTCTGTTGAGTAGAATTCCATTAGATGTTTGCAAACAGATGTTTCTTATGTGAGTTTCCTAAGTGGTGATTTTTTTTTTTAATCTATGAATTTACAGTATTAAAGCAATACATCTTATAGATGTCTTCATTTTTCAGTGTGGTTTACATTAAGAAGATGCTTTCTAAGAAGATAGTATGGACTGCCATGAACAGGTGCTCAGCTAGACAAGTGTACTGACCACAGTCCCTCCCCAATACTCTGCCTTTTCTTGACACTTGTTCCTCCCTGTTCACCCTGATACTTGTCTCTCCCTGCTACCGTAATAAGTTTTCCTGTCCCTTTCCTTTAAGTTTTGCACAGTCCTGCAAGCCCCCTCAAATTATGATCATGATGATCGTGTTTTTCCCCCTTTATTGATCAAAGTTCAGAATGACCCTCTTCATGGCTATACCAGAGCAGTTCCTTTAATGGCTCATGAATCGGTGGCTGAAGCCTTCTGGCCTTCATTACTCTCTCTTACCACTTGCTCACAATGTTTTGTTTCTTATTTCTTTTATACTGAATATTCCTTAACCAGATAACTTAATGAACCAGATGCTTTTACATTCCACCTATCCACACCATTTACAGTTACGAAGTGAAATTTTTGGATCACCAACTCAGCTTTCAAGAATGAGGAATATTTTGGGAGGGAGGAGGGTTTGCCACTGAACAATTGCATCAAATAGGAACTCTGTATGTACAGGCAGAGGTATAGTGTGGAAGATAATGGGGTTTTTTATCTGAAAAATACAGATTTCGTACAGCAGAGGTTAATAGTGTACAAAAATGCATTTTCCTCAGTGCCCTGAAAATGCAAAATACATGGAGCTGTCCAGTTAGATTATCATAGCGGAACTGGTAGTGCTTTACTAAGAGAGAAACATAAGCTGAAAGTAAACCAGCTTGTGCACATTACCCTACGCTCAGTTCTGGAAGAGGCAGTAGTTAGTAGTTTGCTAAAAGTGATCACGTCTGTTATCCTTTTATGAATTGTGATAAACTAGTGGTAGTCCTGGTTTCCTAGAAAAGCCAGGAAGTGCTTTTTTTTTTTTTTTTTTT
>VFFE01007677.1:2440725-2529529 GCA_008921705.1 Burhinus oedicnemus | reverse complement strand
GTGTGAAGTGGGGCGGGGCGGGATGGGTTGTGTGGTGTGGGGTGAAGCGGTGGGGACGGAGCAGGGCAGTGGGGGACAGCGTTCAGGGCGGGGTGGTGGAGGATGGGGTAGTGCGGAGAGGCGCGGGGCGGGGACGCGCGGGGCGGCGCAGCCCGCGGAAGTCGCGCTCTCTACCCACGGCAGACGCTGATGCTCCCGCAGTGCGCCGACGGGGCGGCCCTTCCTCCTCCTCCTCCTCCACCTCCTCTTCATCCTCCACCTCCTCTTCATCCTCCACCTCCTCTTCCTCCTGCCGCCGACCCCGCCCCGGCGGGGACCTGGGGCGGGCGCGGGCGGCCGGAGCCGCGGGAGGAGGCGGCGGGCGTGGACGCCATGCTGCGGGAGGTGTCGGAGAAGTGCCGCGCCGCCCTGCGCAGCCTCGGGGGGAGCAGTCCGGAGGGGGGCAGCCCGGGGGACAGCCCCACGGCCAAGCGCCCCCGGCCGGCCCCGCGCCTGCACGGCGCCTTCCGCGGGCTGCGCACCGACCGCCCGGGCGGCGGGGGGCTGGAGGGGGGCGGCAGCTTGCGGACGGCCCTGGGCGAGGCCGGCGGCATCCGCACCTTCGCCTTCCCGCAGGGCAACGCCTTCGCGCTCCGCACGGCGGCCGGCGGGTACCGCTTCCGCTGGGTGCCGCGCTGAGACCCCCGCGGAGCCCCGCCACCCCGGCCACGCGTGTCCCGGGCCAGGCGGAGCGGGGCCGACCGCAGCGTCAGGCTGGCAGGGCACCCCCGCCCGGCGGCAGGCTCCCCTTTTTCTCTTAGGAAAAGGGTATTTGCGCTTTTTCCCCGTTGCTGGAGGCTGGAGAAGAGAAGGGGCGAGCGCGGCGGCGAGCCCCGGGCACTGCCACTGCAGCCGTCGCCGGGCTTTACACAGAGCTGTGGTTTTCGAGTCGGCAACTCGCCCTCAGTAGTTTGCTAATGGATGTAATGGATGTGGAGATGAAAGGAAGATCTGCCCGGTTTTATCCGGAGATTTTACTCTGTTGTGCAGAAAAAAAATGTGACTTACAGAATAGTGACTGCAGTTGACCGGTGTGAAAACGGACAGAACATCCCAAGTGGTTTGAACACGATACACCTTCCCCGTCATGGAATTTTACATCCATAATGTTTACAAACTGCAGTTGTATCGTTCATGTGTACAGCTGTAGGTGTATATTTGCACTTGGTGTGATGATTAAATAGTGCTTAAAATGGCCATTTCTTTGTATTGATTTAATGTAAACACGGTGTTTTGCATCAGGTATGCATATTTGCTTTCATTAGAGCAAAGATAACAGAAAGCTGAGCATCTACACAAGGTTTACTTTGCTTGAGGTGCTCAAGCAGAAAATTTTAGAATAAAACATGCTGCTGTTAACGTTCAGTGATGTTACCTCGAGTAGAGAGAAGCGTGAATAACATTAAATTGTTCTGAATGGATACATTTCACTTGCACCCACTGGTTTGAATGCTGAACCACTAACAGCACGTGTGAAACGGTACCTGAAGTTTCTTTTTCTATGGCACGTAAGTGAATGACAGCACTGTGCTCCACCTAGGATACAGGTTTTCTGCCTGTGAAGTTATCAGAGGTTTTCTGTCTGTGAAGTTACCAGTTTTTCTGCTTTTCAGTACTCAGATTTTCCAGTATTCTTGCATGGGTCCATGCACATTAACAGCAATGCAACTCTAACAGGCTTGTGTGATGGTTAAGGTAAGGTGACAACACCACATCATCATCACAGTGGCAGGTTTCCTACGGGAGCTGCAACCCTGCGTATAGTGGTGTGCTTTTGGCAAGCAGAGACTGTATTAGAAAGGAGAATGGTTCTTGTCACCAGCATGACGTGTAGTTATGTGACTCTTAGGAGACTGCTAAGGTGGTCCTTCATATCTGTGGTCGTTCGGGTCTGCAGCACTGACGTTTTGTAGCAGGGGAGGTGCTGAAGCCCTGTCTGGGATGCCGAGGCTTCAGCCCTGGGACAACTGCAGAGCAGTTCGTATTTCAGAAGACCATTGCCACCTTGGCCAAAATGCTGTGTGAAAACTCTTGTTCTGCAGTGGGCAGGAGACACAAAACTGCCTGGCTGCACTGAATTCAGCAGGGAATACACAGATAACGTAAGGTGGCTTGTATAGGTATGTATAGTTCCTCTCCACATGCTTCATGAAGTCAAACACAAGATGTATAGTATGTTCAACTTTGTAATGCTCATAAGCATATTAATTCCTCAGAAATAAAGTGACCCATGAAAACTCTAGACTTCTTGTAGGATGCAACAGTAAATTAATCACCCTGTTGGACTATCGCTAGTGTTCTTGCTGCTACTTCAAGTCTTTTCAGAATTACAAATACGTTTATCCACTTTTGCAGTTAATCTGCTATAGATTTTCCACTGATTACTTTTACTCATAGTGTTTCTATGTTAAAAGTATCCTTGATTAATTTTTAGTTGTGATCTAAAAGTAATAGAAAATGATCACAGGTGTCTTTTAAAAAATTATTTAATTTTAATCCCTGTTAATTGGAAAGGCTGAAAATTGGCTAATCAGACCAACGTGCTTGTCACTGAGACTCACAGAAGCATCATCAGATACATAACTGGTAAAAGGAAAAGCTGTTTGGTATGCAACACGGTATATTTATAGGGTTGTGCTATAAGCATAGTTATATAGTTACAGTGGTGCACTATAAATATCTCCTTTAAACTATAAAGGTATACTTTAAATTCACACTTATCCATCTGCTTCCATACAGGAACTTCATAAAAAGTGAACAGATCTCTTGCACAGATTAAAGCAAGCCGGCAATTGCTTTTGTCAACAGTAACTTAAAAGGTCTCCCAGTGCTCCTTGTCTTTCTGTCAGGCAGGAGTTGGTGGGATCACGGGGGATGAAGACTGACCCCTTGATGCATACTCATTCTTCATGGTTGTTCCATCAGAAGCTGATGCCTGGAGAAGCTGGAAGTCCACCACTAGCAAACGTCATTTCCAAACAGATCTGGCTTTATGCTTTCTGTCTGGGGCAGGATCTGTGCCACAGGGCAGAGCCCCTGGAAGCGCAGATGTGATGGACTGATGAACGTGTTGGTCTGTGGTTTATGCTTACTGTGATTTTCTCTCCCTGGTGGTGCATGGTCCATGCAATGGGTGCAGGGAGCTGGCCAAGACCCCAGCAGAAATAAAGTAGATGCAATGACATTTCATGAGCCTTGGTCCTGCTAGTAAGTAAGCTTCCTCCGCCCTTCCCTGCCCTGCTGGTGCTGGGCCGTGGGGTGGGTGGTTGTGGACATGTGGCAGTGCACAGCTGCGGGCAACTGGGACACTGAGGTGAAACAGAAAAATACCTTTTTTTTGTTTTTTGGGGGGGGACGACGACGGTGGTGGTGCCAGGGGAACAGCTTAGTGATCAGGTTTTGAATATAAGCACCTCAATTGCACGTAAACCTTGTTCTGGGCACAAGGGGTTTTAATTGGACATAATTCAAAAATGACACCAGACCTCAAGGTACAGCTTGATTAAAAAGAAATACTAGAAAGAGGAACTATCTTTTAGTAAATAGGTGCCTATTTAGTCAGTTATTTTTGGTCTCTTGAAGATGGCAAGGGCAAAAGGGATCTGGATGGAGGTATTTAGAAATGGCATGGGGCTTTTTGTATAATTATAACTTGCGAGAGCCTTTTTTATCAGCAATTTTGCCCATTCCCTGGCCTAAAGGCAAGACCCAAGGCTGAGTGTCAGCATGGCATTTTCCTGTGAGGGCTGCCAAGGTTGCTCAATGGGTCACAAAGAGAAACATTGCCCTGAGCTACTCTCCACGTGTTCGTAATAGAAATGCTCTTGCTTTGGTATTCATATCAACTTGTACCTAAACATAGGTACACATTTGGTGTCATTTAGTTGGCCTGACTAGCATTTTTGAAGCACACGGGTTCCTACAACTCCCATTCAGACAAAGCTAACGTCCATGAGAAAGATGCCGCCGTTGCGCCCGTCGGTTTGCCACCGGTCCTGGGTGGCAGCAGGCAGGCATCAAGGTGGCTCGGATGCTTGGTAATCGTGTGAGACCAGACTGTAACGTGGCTACAGCACTGTAGCAGCAGTACTAAACTACTCCTGTTTGGTTTTGGCTCCTCTATTCAGTGACCGCACAGAAATGGATTTTCACCAAGTTTTCTTCCCTTGTTTTCCTGACTACTTTTCTAAAGAAAATTACCCCTATGTCTAACTTCAAGGAAAAGACAATCATTTTGCAGTCAGTTTTACATGACAGCAGCAGCACTCATCACCTTGTCTAAATATTGACTTACTTCTGGTCAGCAGTCATTATTTACATTTTGCATTGCACAGTCTTAACGAACAACTAAAGCTAATGAGGTCAAAAAAGGCTGTAGTTTGCTTTGGCACAACTATTCCATAGGTGTATCAGAAACAGTCTTAAAGTCTGCCTTGCATCTAGCACCTGTTCAAACTCTGATAGCAAGTGACTATTTATGTTCAATATTTATACTCTTCAACAAAATACTATGAAAAAAACCAAATTAGTAAGTGTCTTCAAGGTTATTGTGATCACTTTTGGTAAAGTCTCCAGATTTCTTGTGTGGGTAATGCAGTTACAATTAGAACTCACTTGTTAAAATAGGGTAGCTGGAAATTTTGAGACTTACTCTCTTTTTCACACAGTAGATTGTTGTGAGGGTAGTCCCAGACATCCTCCACGTCAGTCTCTCTGTCACAGGCTGACAGACACCGAGCATGCAGAAGATGTTTACATTTTGTGCTTCCATCTCTTCTATGGCACAGGTCTTAGGATTTCAGGCAGTGACTCCTGTGTTGAATCTCCTGTTTCTCTTTGTGTCAGCTCACCTCAGCAGATGCGCTACAGTTTCAACGAGCTTTTGCCAATGTACCAGGGATCTCCCTGAGTCCCTCTGGGTGGACTGCTCGGGCTTTCAGAGTCGGGGTCACCGGTCGCACATTGACTCAGCAGATAGCCTACACAGCCTGCAGGAATTGCAGGGAAATCTCAACTCTGGCCGACCACATTCGCAGGCATTTAATGTAACTAAATCATATTAACAACTGCAAGACTCTCTTCTATACCCTTGGACAGAAGATACATACCCTTTGAAGCCTTTTTGTAGTGATGTGTGCAGCTGGCTCGTTACATTAAAATGCAGCCCTTTTTCCAGCAGTTTGCAATGCGAATGATTAATAGTTACTGCTTGGGGCTCTGTGATGACAGCTGAATTGTCCAAGACATCAGATGCGCTCCCATTTATGATAGTGCTGAGGGAGTAGGGATGGAGACCTGCTAGAGACATTGTCCTCCTCTAACCTAATGGGATTGCCATTCTTTTAAGCTGTGCTGCAACAGCACACAGAGGCCACGGTGCCCTGCATGTGCACATAGTAAAAGATAGCCTGGAGACTCCTTGATTCCAAAAAGATAGGTGTGACACAAAAGGGAGCATCTTATGCCCTGGTGACAGTTGGGAAGCTGAGGCACAGAGATGTAACATGATTTGGCATAGATTCTTGCACGTGTCGGTGACGAAATAAGAGACAGAATCCTGATCTCCTGCGGCTTGCTCAAGCTGTTTTTCATGTATTCTCATCTCTGTGCCCTGAATTCTTCCTGCCTCTTGGATGACGGTAACTAGCTGATATGGGAGCTAGAGATAAGGTGAGGCATGTGTGGAAGAGAAGTAGGAAAGGAAGCATGTTGCAAGCCAAACTGTAGATTTTGTAGCAATTTTTTTTGTTGCTGTTGAAAAGACTTTAGAAGTTGGTCTGGATCTGAACATTAAAAATGTATTTCAAATCACTGAACTCTTCCAGAAAAAGGCACTGTTGTTCATGATTATGTTCTGTTCCCTAGTAAAAAATAAAGGTATTTATAAGGAATGCCTTGCAGTTTTTTGCTTTTTAAATTTCTATTGTGCTCTACTCCAAATTGGTTAGCAGTGACCTTTAGGTTCATAGCACTTCATAGCACAACATAGCAGTTCATAAATCACATTTTAAAAAGAGTAGTTTTCTGAATGAAAGATACCACACAGGTGACTTTACACTATCACTAAAAAAATTCACAATGTATTTTCTTTGCCAGCCATCATGGAAATTTTGTAAGAAAGCTTTTCCCTTTGTTTCTAGGCTTTCAGTCCCTTTGTGCTAGCAGTTAGTCTCAGGCAGCCTACTCTGCTCGCTCTTTGGTCACCTCATCGTGTTGTGTTCTTACACCAGGGCCCAGAACAGACACAGAACTGGTAGTCCATGTTCAGCTCCTGTCCCCTCCCTCCAAATCTTAGAACCTCAGCATAATGGTAGAGTCAACTGTTGTGAAAAAAAACCCAAACCCAAACCAACCCCAAAACCCAACAAAGGAGGGAAATGAAAAAATGGGTGAAATATCTGTGAATGGTAAAGCTTTCCAGTGTTTTCAGTAGGGATTGTAGGGTGTTAAAATGGAGGCAGTGTACAAGTTAATGTTAGTTTAAGTCCCTGAAGTTCAGTGCTACCTTTTGAAATTATTAAATAGAATGATATGTCCAATTCTTCACAGACCACAGAAAAACCCCTTTTAAATTTGAACAAAACTCAGAGCAGGTGGAATCAAGACCTGTAGCTAAGTATTTGTTTTACACTAGGTATTGCCATGAGTAGAATTCCCTGTCAGCAATTGATTCAACATCTTCAAAATTAAATCTTTTTACTTCTCATTTTGGGGTTTTGGGTTAAGGCCAAAATCAACACCCACAAGAAGAACTATGAACCTGCAGAAAGTATTTATAAATACTATGCTGCTACTTTTGTATGAACTCTTACACAACCTTGATTTAGGAAGAAAAAGGTTGAGCATATGAATACGTCATTAGAGAAAAAGCTGGCTGAAAACTCTTGTTTATTTTTGTAAATGCGCAGAACTAGAAGGATTATCATGATTCATATTTATTTGTTTAGCAGGTGCTCTGATATATCGTGGCCTCTGATTACTTTCCACTCGATGTTACCCAAACAATTCTACTTTGAATCATAGCTCCTTTGGGAATTCTTCTTTCCTTTGCAGATGCTCAGTTGTCTACTATTCTGGCAACAAATACAACATGAATTAGCAATTTTACTCCCTGTGATTCACCTTCTTTTAGCTCACGTGGAGTGGACATGGGAAGCTGAAGTCAATTTCCACTACTGTCACCATACTTTGAGTGGTTGCAATAGATGACTGAGCAGTAGTTTCATGTGGTGAAAGATCTGTTAAGGTATATTAATAGTCATTAAGGTTATGTAAGATGATTTTTTTACCATAAGAAAACATATTTAACATGTTAAAACTAAACCTCAGTACAAAAGCATTTTACAATTTACATCTTTACAATTTATTGAACAGTATACAGATGTTTAAATAAAGTGATAAAAAATTATGTTACAGTCCTAAACTCTTTCCACATTAATGAAAGATTTAGCCAGATTAACCTGTTTATTGTACCAACAACACACCTCAGTACATTGTTACTCTCTTTTCAGTCAACGGTTACAACACAGACCCTGAGAACTTATGAATACATTTGAACAAGTGTCCAACAAAGGATAGACACTCAATCAAAGTTATGAAGTTTAAATTGCAGCTTCTGGCATGTGCAGAATTATCAAGTAGGTAAAGTTCATCTCACTTTTGTATGGTTTTCTCCCTGGATGAAATAGAAGTACTTCAAAAATGCAAAGAAAGGCTGGACTCAAATGTAGAACTGTTCTGTTCCATTTTGATTTGTACCATAAAAATTTTGTAAAATTAAAAACATGAAAACTTCAAAAGAATGGACTTGATCTCTGGCAGGGGACAAAAATATTAGAAAAATGGGTGAATCACAGCCTCATCCATGTACAGGTGTTCCCTTCTGTACCTTAGACTGGGCTGCAGCCCTGGGATCAGCCAGATTACAAACTGCCCTTGAAGATCCATGGGCATGTTGGCAAAACCCAAAACAACCGCCCCTCACCACAAATCCGATATCTGGACTTGATTTGTAACTTTAGTCTCATTTACCACAATTTTGAAAATTATGCAGCTTGACCAGAAAACAACAACCAAATCTCCCAGAACAGTGTCTCTCTTCACAGGATTTCCATTGAACATGTACCTCACTCACTATCTTTTTCCTGATTTAGATAGCCTGATTAGAAATAATCTTCATTACCCAAAATACTGTTTCTCTATCTGAAACGGTATTTTCCCATGAAAGCGGCTTTCCAGAGGAAGAAGAAAATTGTCAGCTCACTGATGGAGGATCCATAAGGATGAAACCATTAAAGGAGGCAAACTGGGTCATAGATTTAGGTAGTAAAAGAAAAAAAAAAATTCAGGCTTGCTCCCAGCTGTACTGTGACAAGGATAATGGCCATAAACTTGTCTCTTTTCAACAAGGGGGGAGGTGATAGGAGGGTAAATGTCATTTTGTTGAGAGCTCCTAGATTATGCTGGGGATGGGTACCTATACAGTAGTGCAGACAGAGAGATGCAGCTTTATGTACTCATATTGAATTAGAAGTGAACACCACCCTACAAGCTAAGCTTTAATTTGGTTTATTAAGTCCCCAGTCGCAAAATACATGAAACAGTGTTACTGCCAGTCAGTGCGTGCATTAAGTTCAAATTAAACTACATGAATAAAAATGCTTGGTAACATATTTAGCCTTCTCCTTCTTCCTCCCTTCTTAAAGTCCGCTTATTTAGTTGCCTTGTATTATGTTGGTAATTCAAAAGTGCCCAGAGACATGAAAGTAGAGTCCTGCTCTGCTGTGTGCTCCATAAACCCAGAGTGTCTGCCAAAAGACACTTTTTGAAAGTGTGCATCCTTTTGGCTTATCTTGTGTAGCTCTTTTGGCAGCAGAAGACTCACAAAATTTCATGGTCAAATATTTACAGCAGGAAAAGAAGATATTTTAATGCAGCTAACTGTATTAAATATGAATTTTCTTCGTAGTGCATTCTTTCTAAGAGTTTTTAAGCATTTTTCTCAATTTTTTTTCTAGTACTTGGTGACTCTGGCCATGTTTAGCACGTCTAAAAGGGCTAAGATGTCACCGCAAGGAGCACTGATCCCAACCAACCTCTCACAGAAGAGTTTAACAAAACAACTGGGGCAGAAGAATTAGAGATGTGGATATTTGGAGAGGCTTTCCCAATTACTGTGCAAACAAGCAAGTTCTGATCTCCTACACAAATTCTTTAACACACTTCAGCACACATTCAGCATCTGAGGTTAAGCCTGAAGATTATGAAATAATTAATGTCTCAATTGTTTATTTCCTCATTTGTTACTGAGATATTATCTTGGAAATCCCCATGGTCCAGTTGAATCTCTTTGGAAGTTCTCTAGTATTCTTCCTGGATTGTTCATATTTGCCACAGCCCCTTCAAAACAATACAAGGGACTGTCACTCCCTTCTGTGGGCTTTGAACCAGGCTACGCAAGACTGGTAGGCATGAACTTCTTGAGTACACCAGGGTGTTTTCCTTGGTTGTACTGATTAAACAACTTTCCATGAGTTGTTGGAGACAACTACGGTGGGCATTTGTTTCTTGTCATTTTTGATCTCATTTTTTCTGATTTTTTTATCTGGGAGCAACTGTATCAAAATCACTTAGGGGAATAAAATAAAACTTGATGGGAGAGATTCTGTGTAGACTTTGGCTTCAGTCTATTGAAGCATACGGAGGAAGTGATACTCACTAATACTCAGTAGCTTTTCTGCATGAAGGTCTAATCTGTGCCAGTAGAAAATCAGGAATAAAGCTGGACTCTGCTTTGTCTCCTCTGCTGTCTCCTCTGTTTCACTCTGCAGGGTACCTATCTGGGGAAGACAGGCAGCTGTGCAGGAGATGGCATTTCAAAAGCTCCTTGACCATATGCAGCTGTATAAGGGCTACAGTAACATTATCACTTTAGTCCAGATGAAGAATATATGGTTGAAGCAAGTCTCATGCTTGATCCCATCTTCCCCACCTTGGCTTCATATTGCACAGTAGTTTTGAAGCCCGTCAGCTGGATTTCTTTCAGATGAAATGAAACCAAAGATGCCCTCCAGAAGCTCATCTAATTTACCTCAATTGCTAATAGGCATTTAGTCCAGACATCTGGGCTACAGCTGGTTCTCAGTTACTCCCCCCTCAAGCAGGTACAGAGCGGACCCTGGATCTCAGCATCAGCTGTTTCACTTCTCATGCCACTCCTCGCTCCTTACTACTGCAAACATAGGTAAGGCCACTTGATGCAACCTGGAGCATGTCTTGTAGAAGATGGAGGAATCTCATATATTGTGCATAACTTCTACTGGTCACAGTAGTACAGTTGTAACAGCAAAACAAAAAATCATAGCTGTTGCGCTGGGGATGTATCTCCCAGGAAGGTGTCAAACAATATCAGAATAGCCAACCTGATGTTTTCAGGAATGAAAATAACCAAATACATGAGTGATGGAACTCACTGTAGTGCATGAAGCTGCAAGGAACTGGAAAATGGAGATGCACGTGCACACACACACACACACACACGACCCAACAAGCAAGGAAACACATTGGTCTGACTTACTTTAATAAAATAAACAAAGGCCAGCAAACAGATACCAATCTGAATTTTTGCTGCTAACTAGGGGATCCACCTAGAGAGGAACTAGAAATGGATTTTAGTCCTGAATTTTGTCTGCCTGTTGGCCTAAGCCCTCACTTATCTGCTATTACAGAAGGAGCCTGCAAACATGTGAAACTCTATCGGCATCTGTGGAATTGCCTATGTTCTTCTTTCAGATCACCAAGTCAGGTTTTGTTTCACAGGATGCTATTCTTCCAAGCCTTAAGCAATGTACAGGAAGAGTTACTGAATCAAATGAGTATTAGGGGTGTCAGATGCTTTTGAAAACTACTCCATAATCTAATCAAATCACTTTGTTTAAACAAAACATTTCCAAGTATGCTTTATCACAAAGCAAATATACCTGTGTAACCAAGGGAGCATTTTACTAGCATTCAGTACAGTGCAAATTAGCAAGTAGGTCATAATTTCAAGAGAATGAATGTTTGTCAATTATGTTTACATTTCAGTAAATACACAAGGGCTAGATTTAGAAGCGATTTTGACAGCAAGGAAAAGTTCTTCAGTGAGAAGCAAGAGTGAAACAAACTAGGATGTGGAGAAAAGTACTGAGGGATTTCCACTGGCTTTTAATGCTCATATTCAAGATTTTTCAATAAGAAAATATTAAAATTGTGGAACAAAAAGCAAGTAGCAAAAAGAGATGATAAGCAAGAAACATAGCAGTAGTATTTACAGTCATGGCAAAAAAGCTGAAGGCAGAAGTTAGAGGCGAATGAGAAGGCAATCAGTAGCATGCAAGGTTGTATTTCCGTTATAATAAATAGAGGCAGTAACTGCTCACAACTGCTTTCACGAATCCACTGGGAAAGAGAGCTGATCATAGCACTCCATGCTCCAAAACACAACCACACGCCTGACAACGAGTGTCCAAACGTCTACCTTACATGGGGATGTAAGAACCCAGTGGGGGCTGAGGCACTGCAATACCCCAGTTTGGGATACAGGACTCCTGGGTCTCTCACTTTGTGGGTAAGTGCCTTAACCATGAGGCCCCTGTCTAAAAGGTAGGTAGAAGGAATCAGCACCAACTTTGGCTTTGCCAAAACAGGACATAGCAAGACTTTCTCAGCTTTTGCAAGGAACAGCTGTAAGAGACCTCAGGGAAGGGTCTTCATCCTTCATACTGTGTATTTAGAGCTGGCTGTTTCAAGGTGGGTGCTGTGGTGCTGGGGCAGCTCCCCTGGGCTTAATGCACCCCTCAGGCAGCTTAGTGTGGAGGTTTTCTTGGCTTTCTGTCTACTTTGAGATGCCCTTCTTTCTCCCTGCTCCGGCTCTGTGTAGGCAATCTAAACGTGTAATGGTGTGTGTACTCAGCAAGGGGCAGAAAGTCAAGCACTGGCTCCACCTGTGCTCCGAGCTGGCAGAAGTGGTCTGTAGCTGTTTGGATGTGTTGGCGTACGGCTGTTCGGTACTGCCAGGTCCTCCCAACAGTGTGCTGGGTCAGGCGGTGAAAGGGGTGCTGCTCCAGGTATGGGTAGAACAGTGTGTGACTGCCAGCGTACAGAGGCACCTCTACTCTCCAGCCTTTAGATTCCCTTCTCAGAGTCGAAGGCTGTCACCAAATCACTGCATTTGACTCATACATTTTTCTCTATTACTTTTTTTTTGCCATAGGCATGTACCTAGACCTGGCATCCAGTGCCAATGTGCTTGGCTGCATCCCCCCCTGACTTTTAGGTGTCTAAACCTTTTACTAAAGGCTGTCCCAGCTCTCACGGACAATAGCTGAGCTGCTGCTGGGCCATGCATAAGAGGACTCTGTGGCCTGAGGTCTATTAACACTAGTACATCCACTTAAATGTCAGTATGCAAATCAGCCGAGTGACTTTACCAGGACTGCTTTACTTAGGCCTAAACATGCAATATATGTGATGGCTCTGCCTGTATGGTTTGTGTGGTAAGGCATGGATCTCACAGGATTTGAGGATATGTTAGTTTTTTAAATATTTGAATAGGGAGGTTTAAGAGAAGGGGGGGGGGCTTTAAAGTGACATTTCTAGAGATCATGATTCTACTGTTTTGCATTTCCGTACTTCATTGCTGTATGAAGTAGCAGTCATAAAGGATGCAATAAAACTAATTACACCACTTACAGAAAAATGCCCTCCTTGCTCAAAATCAGCAGATCAGTTCTCTACTTCAAGCGCTGGAGCTTCTAACTTCAAATGAATCCTGAGAAGAGTTCATAGGACTATTTATTAATACAGACTGATGATGAATGCCTGAAAAGTTTACACGACTGCAGAGAGTTCTCTTGAAGGCAGCCTATATTATGTTCTAATGGGGCAAAATGGCTTTAACTATCCACCAACAAAGAAGGTGCTTTGTAATTCCCCAACTCAGGTGGAAATAAACATTTGAAGGAGGTTTCCTAACACATTTCAATTTGGCTTCCTACGGTAGTTTGCATCCTTTGGACATTTTGCACCATTTTTTTGTGGTGAGAGGTAAAAAGTGCTACAAAGTCACTACTTAACCTGTGGTGCATCACTGCTCAGCTTTCTAAAAGCCCTGATTCGGTTCTTTTTTTGCTCAGGAAACTCCTACCCGTTAGTTCCTTTGTAGCTGGCTGGTGTTCTAGGGATGACTGCATAGCTGGTAAGAGGTGTGTACCCAGCACCCCTATAAAGTATTCTTCAGAAATCTAATTAGAGCTATCAAATACACATTCACATTACCACAGTAATGGGCAACACGTACTCTAGGATGTTCCAGGGTGTGCATTGCAGAGCAAGTGCATTTCAACAAAATGAAGAGGAAAGGAAGAGATGAGGCTAAAAATAATAGGTGAATCTCTTACACTGGGTTGTGTGAAAGGTGTTACTAATAAAACAGCTACAGATATATTTATTGATAAATGTTTTCTACTATTTTATTCTTGTTTGTTCTGATAGTCCTCAACATAGCTTCATTTGTATAGATGTTCTTATTTTCTTTTATTATCAAATTTGTATCTCCTGGTGAAATTCAGAGTCCCCATTGTCTCAGTGGGCCTTTGAGTGGGCTCAGGAATCCAGCAGTTCCAAGGTCTTTGCAGGACTGGAGACTCACACTGCCTGTGACAGGAGCTGGAGTGGACTTTTATCTGCTGTAAGGGGAGAGAATTTCACATACTGTCCATGGGCAGAGATGATTTGACCTGTATCTACACTCTGAATATCAAGAAAGGTTTTAGAGGCTTAAAAAGGTGGAAGAGCTGAAACAGATGAACCTCTACTATGGAGTTAGGTACAAACTGCGTATCTTCAACACGTTAAGTTTTTAAAGTGCTCAACTGTAAGAACACAGTCTTAGGATACGAGTTAACCTATGTCATCTAGAAATTGCATAACTAAACCACTGGTTTGCTGAAGTCAGTATCTCATTAGTGAGTGATATTATCTCATTGCAACTACTGACCTATTTTCAAAGAGTGTATCACCCAACAGAAAAAAAAACCCTGAAATACATTTTAATTGAAAACTTAGCTTATAGTCTGTCCTGATTCCCTGAATATTAAGTTTCTGAAGTGAAACTAGAGACTTGTTTCCAAGGGAAATTTTATGGAGATGCAACAGAATTTCAGGAACTCAGAGCTGATGGAGCTGAATCTATCAACACTTACTTGACTGAAACACGTTTGCAAAGAGAGGTGACAGTTGCTTTTTAAGGTGTGTATTTAATTGCCCATATCCAGGAAAGAATGTTAGAGACCTTGCCCTGTCTCTGAGACCACCTTAGAGGAATCATCTACAACAGATGCCTGAAGCCTTGGATGTAGTTGCAATTCATAATTATTCAAAGACATAATTACTTTTTGCTTAGCTTAATTTTACAATAACTTATAGCAGTGTGGTACTAGTAATGTAGTAATAAGTACCGTGCTAACAGTAGAAGTTGCTAGAGAAGCTTTGGAAAGAACTGCATCTGAGTGGCATTTTGGCAGTTTGTTAATCCAGACTCTCAGGATTCCAGGATGAAATATTATTTAGGCACACAGTTGGCAGCTGGCAACGAACCCAGAGCTTCTGTTGTTGGGCTGGAGTTTAGCCAAGGTAAACAAAATGTAGTTGTATGTTGTGTGCAGTCCCTGAAGCCAGCACGGGATTCCAGCATGTTGGAAGCCTTAACTAAGACAGTATTTGTAGCAGTGGTGTGCTGAAATGGATTATTAATGTGCACAGAAAAAGGGAGTACACACTGAAGAGATAAATTTAGCAGAAAGGGATGGGATGGATGACCTAGCAGACAGCTCTTGATCTGCCCACTGAACAGCAAAATCTACTGTGTACTGCTGAAGAAATCGATTGTGAATTGTATTGTTTCCTGAAAGCTAAAGGTCACATTAAAACTGACAATCCTGGGAGTCAACAATATGTTACATGAAAAGTCATATAATTTATTAAAATGCACTTATCCCTTGGTGTGTTTGTTTCCTTGGTCTTTTTTCCTCTGTTTTTAAACCAACAGAAATCTTTTACAAGCCAGAAACTGAGAGTGACACAAATTCTTCCCTGAGATAGAGATCCTTAGTATACTTATGCATGCTTGCCAACCAGGCTTGTCATTATTGCTAATTTAACATTGGAAATAAAAGAAAGGTAAGTACTGGGGAAGGTGTGGTACAAATGGACAAAAGCCAGAAAAATATTAAAATGGTACTCCATTTTTCATGTCTCAGTCTATCCAGATAACGCAGCATACTTGCAGCAATAGAATGCAGCAACATAAGGAACAGGATCCAGGGTTTTTTTTTATTTTCTTGCTTGTTTGTGTAGGAGATGTAATTTTTCTTAATGTCTGAGGTGTTGAGGTTCATCTGAGGAGTAACAGTGGACAGTCATTTCCAGAGCTCACTCCCGATATGTTCACAACCACTTTTACTGTGCTGGCAAAGATAAATGAAATGGGAGATGTCTGATGAGTAGACTACCAGGTTGAGGCGTTAAGTGCATGGCTTAAGGTAAACAGCAGCAAAGAAGCAGGAACTTCTTTCCTGCCTTGTCCTGTGAAGGACATCTTAATAACCTGTGCTTTGTGCAGCTAAAATGAAGCTGTGGGTTCACTGCCAGAATATTCCAGTTGCCTGGTCAACAATATTTCATACTGGAGTCTAAACAACAGTTGCTCGTTGCAGTGTGAAATGATGTGAAGAGAACAGCCATGTGAACCGAGTCCCTTCATTTTCCTGATTCTTTCCTTCCTCATCCTTTCTCTGCTTTCCATTGCAGGTAGAAACACTTGAGGGCCAAAGCTCCCTTTTCTAAATGGGATCACCTACCTACTACTATTGTTGGTCACTTAGAGAGGCCCCATGTTTTGCCCTTTAGAATGGTGAACCTTTCCTCTAACCCACTCAGAAGCTTCTGAGTACTGATACGACTGAGCAGGCAACAAGATTGGGATCTTTCTGGGATACTGGCTGAAAAGCTACAGACAACAGTGAAGAAATACAGGAAGAAAAATTAAGATGTTTCTGTACCTCAAGATCTCACCTAACAAAGCTAGGACATAATTTTCTCTCTGGTAGGAGACTAAAGGCCTCGGTTGCTAGAAACCTCTCATCACTTCACAACTCCAGAATGGAAACAAATTTTCATCAAAATATGTTCAACATTTTTTTCCCACCTATTTCAAATAGCAGCTCAAAACAGTGGTAAATCTTACTCAGATCACTCACACTTCCAAAAGGGTCATTTTTTTCTTAACATAATTTGTTACGGCTTTCTTAGTTTATCCAACTGGGTATTACAGGCAGTGACTACATCCTCTCTGGAAAACTAGTCAGTCCAGTGTTCCCTTGATGTTCAAATCCCTGTGCTCCAGACAACCTGTGATCTATCACTTTTAAGGCAGTTTTCTATGACCAGTTCTTATGATCTTTCTACTTGCCAGAACTTGGTGGGCAAGGACTGCAGCTTTTACCTCCCACATAATTTCCAAAATGGACTGTAGTGGGTTGACTTTGGCTGGATGCCAGGTGCCTACCCAGCTGCTCTATCACTCCTCTCCTCAGCAGGATGGGGGCGGGGACAACAAGGAGAGAAAATAAGATGGAAAAAACCTTGTGGGTCAAGATAAAGGGAGTTTAATAAAGCAAAAGTGAAGGCCGCATGCGAAAGCAGAGGAAAACAAAAGATTTATTCTCTATTTCCCATCAGCAGGTGATGTCCAGCCACTTGCTGGGAAGCAGGGCTTCAGTATGCATAGTGGTTGCTCTGGAAGACAAACATCGTAAGTAACGAATGCCCCCGCTTCCTCCTCCTTTCTCTTAGATTTTATTACTGAGCAGATGTCATATAGTATGGAATATCCCTTTGGTCAGGTTGGGTTAGCTGTCCTGGCTATGTCCCCTCCCAAGATCTCGCCCACCCCCAACCCGCAGGTGAGCAGGGGAAATGTTGGAGAGACAGCCTTGATGCTGCGCCAGCACTGCTCAGCAGTAGCCAAAACACTGGTGTGTTATCAAAACCTTTCTAGCTACCATCAAGCTAGCATTACCTCTTGTCAGCAATCATGTGGCAAGGAGCACCCTCATTATCATCTCCTGAGATACCTAGGCCCCACGAGTATTACTGGTCCTTGTTCAGCAGTCTGGATGTGATGAATCCAACTTTTCCTAAAATGTGTTAACTTCAGTCAGTGCTTAATTCTCTGATAATCTTGTGAGGCTTGCTATTGATGTCCAAACCTCACCTTCAAACTATAAACTCGTATTTAATCTCAGTAAATTCTGAAGTCTGATTGTGATGACAAATTAGTATCAAAAGACCTCGAAGAGCAGATGAGAAAAAAATAAGTTACCGTGGGATTGCGAACCTGCGTAACAGCTCTCAAGCATGTACCAAGCAACAACATATCAGCACCATCTGCTGCCACCGGGGACAAACTACATGGTCTCCACATACTGGGTTGGGAATGTTTCTAGTAAGCTACAAAAATTCACCCATGTTTCTAGTATGTAAGTGAAGTAGTTGAGAAACTGGATGCATAGGTTCCATAATGGGGAGCCTAAAATGGGTCCACAGTGAGAAAGCAATGAAGACACTTACCTAAGACGATCTTTTCATTTGACTTTGAAGACAAGTTAGCGAGATGCTGGAAGCATTTCAGAAGTGGTATGCTTAGCCACGGACAGCTTTTCTAAAACAAAACTCCATTGTTTAAAATTCAGCTACAGTTTCTAAGTGACAACAGAGCTTTTACCCACATAATTTCCAAAATACCAGGCACTTCAAGTGAAGAAGAGAGTTTTAAGGATATCTTTGATATTATAGTACCTCTCTAACAATGTAACACATCCTCTTCACAAACACAAAGCAATTGAGACTTCCCCACGGCACTTCTGCTTATTTCTGGATTTTATTTACCACTGACTTCATTTCAGGATCTACTTATTTTAAGGCTACTGACAAACATAATATCTTGGCATATTTTCCACTTGCTAATCAGTGTTCAGAAGGAGTTTTACAGAAAAACCTCCAAATCTTTCCTCTTAACTCGTTTGTGGTGCATGCGTACAAGAGTTGAAGGTTCATGGGCAGGAATCACTGCTTGTAAAGCCAATTCACTTTTTAATGCCTTGATCTGCATTAATTAATCCTAATTCCAGTTCACTCAAACAAAACCTTGTTGACTTTGAAAGACTTTTGGCTTTTATTCTCATTTACAACCATATAGCTCTCAGACTGTGACCTCTTTCCTCCCACTATCAAACAAACTGCATGCTTACAGGTTTGCTTATCTGAAAGAAACATGTCAGTGAGAGGAAAAGCTTCATTAGAGGCCCAAACACTGGTCTGATAGGTAACAGTTCAATACACTTCACCTGAGTGTTGCTGATTCCTGGAGTGTTAGTGGGCTGGCTTTGCAGTGCACGCCAGCAGGTGCTGTTCGGCAGGGTAACACCAGTTGGCCATGCTTGCTGGACTTTAGTCTTGTAGGAAGAGCTTATATTCAGTTAAACGAACAACTGAAGCGTTGCAGACGATCCTTTGTGATGGTACTCTAGCAATGCCCTGTGTGTTTGTTTTACAGAAAGCATTAAAATGGTGCTGAGTGACTCAGCCACTTTGTATCCTGGATGTGCTTAGCTCTGTCCTTACCAATACAAAGTGAGATAATAAAATGGCACTTTTGAAATGGTTTTCCTTTGATTTGGCAAAACTGCTTTATCATCTGATATTTAAGTATTGCCTATAACTCAGGCATCAATAAAAATATTTTCCTCCACCATCTCGCTTACATGATGTTCTTTTGCAGATGGGACGTGTGCAGCTATACAAATAGAACTGAGTGGGAAATGGGACTTTACATGAGAAGGCTTTTGCAGGATAGTTGGGTTTTTTTGGTTCAAATAATGCTTTTCCAACTGAAAATGGAGAACAATGTCTCCTGTTTTCCTGTGGAAAAAAAAGTGAAACGGTAAGAAAGTGAAGAAAACTTTGAGCACATTTTTAAAAGTGGCACTCTGTTTCTTACTCTTAGAAAATAACACTTTTAATGTTGATTCTCAGAGCCAAAAGTTAGAAAGGAAAAATAGGCTATTTTACATGCTGTGTGTGTCTCTCAGCTTTTGTTGCTTGAAAACCCAAGTGGTGTCACTCCAAATTTTGAAACAAGGGCTGAAAAAGGACTGTTCTGAACTTATTTTGAAAAAAATATGGAAGGCAGATGTAGTGGTAACTCTCCTTTTCCCTTCCTATCTCTTTGGATTTAGCTAAAATCTGTCTTCTAACAAAAACACGATTGACTTCTTTCCTATCAAATCTGTGCTCAAGGTTTCTCAGAAGTGAGTGCCTAAGGGCCTGTACGATCCCCCTGCCCCCTATAAAACACCTGCATAAGCAACTCATCTGCAGGGATAAAATGGTTCTTCACACCTCCTACAACTTCTGCCTTTGCCCGTCACATGAAAGCAAATGACTGCAGGTTACTTCTATTAATCCGGTTGTTCACAGTGGTGGTTATGTTTTGCTGACTTTTGGTTTTGGGGACCTTAGCTGGAGGAGAGGCCGCCACATGGGGCACGGAGATGCAGTGCCGTAGGTTAGGTCTCTGCTCCGGCTCTCGGTTTTGGGCAGCCAGGCCCGAAGGCCCCAGCGAGGTGCTGCTCCCCAGGCCTCGCTCCGAGGCCGCTGCTGCCTGGTTGTGCCCGACTCCTCACAGTGGGCAAAAACCTCAGTGAAGAAACAAACCGACGCGAGGGTTTTTGCGCGTGGAGTGTGCCGAAGCTGGCCCGGGTCCACTCCCCGGGCAGGCCCCGAGGCAGCGGCACCTCGAGAGCGCAGCACGGCCGCGGGGGCAGGCCCACAGGGCACGGCCCTGCGGAGGTGACCCACCGGCCCCGGCAGACGGCGGCCGCACGGGGCGACGGCCTCGCGGCCTGTCCGTCCCCGGGGCCGAGCCAGGGCCGTTTGGCACCGGTCGCCGCCACAGCTCTCCCCCGCCGGGGCTGCGGCACCCGCCGCGCCGCGCTCCTTTGCCGCCTGCCGCCGCTCCTTGGCGCCGCCGCGCAGCCCGGGCGCGCTACGTCCCGCCGGCGGGCCGGGCCGGGCCGGGTCGAGCCGCCCGCGAATTCCCGCCTCACCGGGCGCGCCGGCCAGCTGCTTAAAGGACGCCGGCGAGCGCCGGGGAGCTGTGCGGGGTGTGCGGCGGAGGGGCTGGCACCGCCTCCCGTGCAGCAGGAACCGTCGCCCCGAGGGCTGTCTGGGCTATAAGTTGCCGTGCGTGCAGGCTGCCCTCCACACACCTGCGCTGCCCATCCCATCCGTTTACCCGCTTACGGGCCGTCCGGCCCGCAGGGACCCACCTCGAGGTCGAGGCACCTCGCCTGAGGCGGCGGGTTCAGTCAGCTCCGGCAGAGATGGAGTGGACATTAGAAAAACCCGCCCGGAGGACCAGCAGGAGGGATGAAGATGTGCCTGGGTAGCGGTGCCCTGTGGGGATGTGGGGGGCTGTCGCTGCTTTGGGTAGGGTGGTGGCTGAGGAGCGGGCCTGGCAGGCACCTTTACGGCCTGTCCCAAGGGCCACGACTCCCAAGGAAGCCTTGCAAGCAGCAAGGCTGGGCGGAGGGTGATTTAGGGTGAAGAAGCTGTGAGCCACGTGCTTGTTAAGTGCTGTGCTTCTGTGTTTCTTTCAAGGACAGAGTGATGACAGTACTTGGAAAAGACCTGAAGCGGAGCAGAGAGCAAAGCCTACAGAAAGCAGCGAAGGTAAGGGCAGGCATGTTCACACGCCCCTCTCTGCACTGCACTGAAGAGTTCCTCTCTTTACATTTCTGGGGGAGGGAAGGAGAGAAGGAAACTGTTGAAAATAAGTGATTTTGAGAAAACAGATTATATTATTTTTTCCTTTCCTGTTAATCCTTATCACACTTTCTTAGCTGTAGCATCTGAAATGTCAGAAAAACACAAATTATGGTAAAGTGACATCTGTTGAGGGGAAGAATCACCTGTGGGCTTCTCTCCTTAGGCGCTAGAGGGACTGCTTGCTGTTAAAAACCAAAAGTTACTTGACCTGATTGAAGGGGTTGTATGGATTTACAGAGCTGTCTTTACTGGGGCTGCAAGCTGACTTGTCTTGTGGTAAAGATAAAAAGGGACAATGAAGAATTTGCATATACAGTTGGAACATAGGTGGAAAACCTAGTAATCACCAACAATATGCTTGACAGTAAGCAAAAGGCAAAATACAGGCAGCTTGTGCCTTAAGGAATTGACATAGATCACAAAACCTGGTGAGACTGCAGTAGGCAGACTGGTGGAGTGGGAGGTGAAGGAGTAAAAGGAATTGACTGTACTGAAAATACTGAAGCAGGAGATGAGCAGCATGCCCTTACGTACAATGACAGTACAGAAATGTAGCCACCAGCATGCCGAGAATGTCACTCCAACAGAAATATTTTATGTAAGTGACCACATGGGAAAAGGCATGTTGTTGAAGTGAGCAATGACTGGGCGCTAGGAGAAGACAAATCAGTTGGGGGCTAAGGGGGAGCTACTGGCCAAAACTCAACAGAATGTAACAGTCTGGCAGTGCATGTTAGCTGGCTGTTGTCTCTGATATGCCAACAGCTGCTAGCTGCACTCCGTATTGTTTCATTCAAAAGCATCGTGGAAAACTCAGAGGTGGCTTCCCCTTGCTGTGGAATAAGCAGAAGTCAGCCAATGCTTTTCTGTGGCTGCTAACAGCAGCGCTTAGGCAAGTAAATGTTTTAGTGTTTTGTTTTGTATTGAGTTGACATTTATTTTGAGTGATTTAAGACCAGCCTTTAAGAAGCAAAAGGAAAGCTTCAAATTTGGTATTCATTGATGTTTATACAAAGTGTCTTAACTCAGTGGCTGCTTTCTAGCATGACTTCAAAGGGCTTTCCATCAAAATGGATGTTGTAGGTAAAATTTTGCCTAAATCCATAAGGTTGAATATTGGGATCTTTATGCATCCTCCATTACGTGGCTGTAGATGGAGGTACAGTGTGGCTCATCACCGAAAGTTAAGTTGCACTATGGAGCAACCTATGATAGTTCTAATTTCAAAGTAACCTAAAACTGACTATACTAAGTTAGACTCTAGGCTCATCTAGACTAACGGCTGGGTTCCAACAGTGACCATGAACAGATGTCTAAGGGAGAAAACGACTGAAGTAAGTGTGTATGATACTAATTAACTTGTGGAGATAACATACTTTACTGGTGCTCATACAACTAAGGCGAGAAACTGTTTGCAACGCTGTCCAGTTCCTTTTGGACAGTCTAGGATCTGATTCTCGTCATACTCCACATAGGTTTTATACTATTACTTTAACTCAGGTATTACTGAATCAGAGACTTATCTGTGCCATTTATTTCATGACAGTATTTACTGCCTGAACTTGTGTATATATACATATATGAAACATGAACCTCAAAACAGGTGAGCAATGCTGAATTTAGGTAGAAAATAAGAGATGTTTGCAGGCATGTTATTTCATGAGACATCTCGCTCTGCATGGACTCTGTGTCTGGTAGGCAGTGTACTGCTAGCTGTCTGCTGCATCTGAACATAGTGGTCGCTACTGCACTGTCACCTGCTGCAAGGCCAGTTCATCACTGTTTAAAGGTGGTTCCTTTGGAAAGTGCTAGGGTTCTAATTCCCGGAATGCAGGTGGTGCATCTGTGTGTGATGGGATGGCAGTGTATGTTAGCTGGTTGAAATTCTGACATCAGCTAACATGCAGTTGCTGTCCTTTTCCACATACCTCGATCATCAAAATGGAAAGCTACTACTTTTGTATAAATAATGTTTTGGGTCCACCTGATTATTGCTTTTTTTGACTGTCAGTCTCATTTTTGGTATTATAGCGGTGTCTTATATTTCCATTATCCACCGTTATCCAAAGAATTGTGAGAATTTTTGGTTGATTTACACTCTGGTTTTCATCTGCTTTTAGATACCAAGATAACAGGAAGCTTATAAATACTTGAAACAGGTAAATAACTCAAACATTTAAAACAATTTTAAGCTGTGGAAGTTTTCTTAAAGCAAAAGAAGCACAGTTAAAAACTTCACATGAGTTTTAAAGTTTTATTTTAAATCTCTTATAATGATATTTGGCAAATGCAAGTTGGTTGTTTTTTGGGGGGAGGGTGGTTGTGTGTTCGTTTTTTGTTGGTTTTTTTTTTTTTTTCACTGAGTAATTGGATTCTGCAAAGGCTTAAAATCACTTTTACTAAATGCCTGAATGTTATGTCTGAAAAATAATTACCTTTCCATTCTATAAAAGAAAAGAGTGAACTTTAAAGTTCTTCTCCCGTTGCTTCTCAGAATAACTTGATTTGTGAGCAGCAATACATTAAAACAACTACATTTAGTCTCACCGACCTGGAGACACAATTTGAATAGGACATAATATTATACTTCGGAAGAATAAAGGCTGGAAGCACATGGATCCTTTTGATTCATGTTACACTGGAAGCTTCTATCAAACCTATTGCCACAAGCAACAGAGTATTACCTCTGTCCTCATCCTGGCACTTCAGGCACTTGCAGAATCTAAAAGAAACTCTTTGTTAGTACTTGATCTAGGCGCTTCTGTATGTGCCTTGCAAAGTGAAGGTCTCCTAGGAAGAGAAATGGCATCAATGTTTGTGAAGGTCTGCAGAATTAGGGTGATCTTCATGTTGTGTGTGGTGATTAGGCAGTGTATTGTTAGTTAGCTGTTCTCCATACACCAGCAACTGACTACACTGCCACATTAACACACCACTGTTGAGACAAGAATGTAAATACTGTTATAAATATCTCATCGGATCCTTAGCTGGTATGGAGCCCAGTTCCCCTGACTGATATGGGCTGTGCTAGGTTATGCAAACTGAGTGAAGGTGGGGTATATAAAAATAAGTGTAAGTGTGTTTGACACACTTGGACAGCTAATCCAACTGGTTTCTAAAGAATTTAGTAAATTATGTAAGTATTAAGAGTTTCATGCTTGGGCCCTATGTGAATATGTTTCTCTTACACCACTAAATGTTTACTGGAGCACTGATGTGTGGGCTCAGCAAACAAGTATTTTCTGATAATACTTGAATTAACAGGGACATGTCCAACCAGTGACTGAAACGGATTTAGAATATTTGCACTCCCAGGCAGTTTTTTGGAAAGAGGAGCTGACAGTTAAATGGTGTCCGTTAGAGATAATGAGGCTATGTCAGACCTAAGGAGTGAGGGAAGCATGAAATAGGAATGGAGGAAGTGTTAGGATGACGGATGCAATAGGTTATGCTCAAATAGAGTTAAAGAAACTTTAACACTCATGGATTTATTTAAGAATCCAATAAATCGGTTTTAATCTGTTTATAGCATTTGTAGTTTAGTATTTTCTATGTGCTATATCCTACATAAACTGTAAGTCGATATTTATACAAATATGTATTCATATTACTTTGTGAGCTTTTGGCTATAGATACACGTGTACTTGTATAACAGGGTTCTAACTTTCCAAGTCTCTGTAGCTTTGGCAGTTAAAGATGCTTTATTTTTACCCTGGATACCTGGTAACTTGGCTTTAAGAAAGAAGTGAGTAGTTCATCAATGATCTGCCCTAAATATTACATTGGAAGAGCTGGTATGTCTCATGAAGAATAGTAATACATACTGAGTGTTTGGAGGAATGTTAATTAACAGTAAACTTTGAAAAACTTAAACTCTGTGTAGATTCAGGACTGAATGGTTCTTATATTCAAATTTCTACAGAAGATGGCTGTAGTGGATTGTGACCAAATGGTGAAATAAGAAATTCAGTGACTGTTTTCTCAGGCAAAACCTTATTTTTCTAGGAATCTGAGGTAAAAGTAATTTAGGAGGAAGTGAGTGAAATAATTCTGTCCAGTCATTTGCTAATATCCCATGCTATTTCTGAATACAGGGGAAGATATTTGATCTTAATGCTGGCATTGACTTATTTAAGATCACAGTGTATCCTGTGAAAAACAGAATATGAGCTTTTGTGAGTGAATCACAAGCACGGTGCACACTCTCCCTTCCCTCGTAATCCTTTCCAAACTAGAAAAGGATATGTCATTGTTTATTTTTCATAAATTATTTAAAGAACTTGAGTGAAATTTCCCATATGCTGAGTAACTCTCAAGCAATACCAGGACTAAAACTGATTTTTTTTTTGTTTTCTTCAGGTGCTCCACTAACAGCACCCAACTTTTCTTTATATCTACCATTTTTATGCAGTGGTATGAAAAGCAGGGAGCTATAGCCGTGTACATGAACGGACATGTACATTTTCAAGTAAAGGTATCACCCACCATTTACGGGGAAAACATTGTGTCCTGCTACTTAGTTCCATGGAATTTAGACTGCTCCCAGTGAGGGGAGAGGATCCATATATCAGTTCCCTTCCTGCTCCATCAAAGCAGCAGGGACCTGTGACCAAAATCACCTGACGTGTTCTGTTAAATGTTCTCAAGGGTCGAACTGTACATGTATGAGGAGACTGGAGTAAAACACAGGACTTCAGCGTAAGAACAGCAACTGTCTTTATGGATTGGATGTTCAATCTTGCGGGCTAATGGCAAACAGCTCAGAGGTTGATCTAAAACACTAGCAGTAGGCACATTTGGACTAACTAGAGCCTTACATAGGTCTTAACTGATCTCTGAAAGTTACAGTGGCTAAAATTGTCATGCGTAAGGTTTGACTTCCAAAGTGACGGTTTTCATTATTGAGGCTGACTTTGTTTAATCCTCCACATCAGTATCATTACTCAATCTTTTAAAATCT
This sequence comes from Burhinus oedicnemus, assembly GCA_008921705.1. NCBI lineage: Eukaryota > Metazoa > Chordata > Aves > Charadriiformes > Burhinidae > Burhinus > Burhinus oedicnemus. The sequence continues at coordinate 2,503,602 of VFFE01007677.1, read as the reverse complement.
TTTTATGCCCTTATCCTTCAGGGGTTTTCTGTGAAATTCTCAATGGATTCCATAGATGAATGAAAAAATACTTTTTTTTTTAACTTGCTTTTTAATTTCTCACCTTTTTAATATAGTTAAGTGGCTATCTTTGTTGGAAAATGTTTTGAAGCACTTAAGGTATTTTCAGTCACTGTTAGTCTTAGAACAGCACTACTGCTACCAGTCCTTTTTTTATGTAGAAAACTCTTCTGAGACTGGTTTCTGTCATTTCTATTCTCTCAGCCCTCCTTTAAGACTTGGACAGCTGGAATGAGGTTCCTTATTCCAAGTTACTGTCTCCCTTCATCAAACAGGTAAATCAAAATACTTCACGTTCGAAATAGAACAGTGAAACAGAACTGGAAATAGGTTTGCAGTTACACGCAGGACTGGGAAGACTGCAAGGTGAGAAGAGTGGGGACTGAGGCATGAACCTTCATCCCCTTCTATCTCTACTTGAAGACTGTTGTTTTGTTCCAGATATGTGAGGTAGATGACTGGGGAGTGTTGTCTTGGACTGGCTCGGAAAGATGTCTGTCAGAGTGCCAGGCTGTTGATTTTTGTTGCTCCTTGAATCCTGCTGTAAGCAACCATATATATTGACACCGGCCCTGCCTCCAGATCAGAAGACTGGGAATCCAGCAGGAGATGAGCTCACAGTCGAGGCAGTGTACTGCAGTGCAAATGTATGGAGAAGGCTAAAGAGGTTAAAGGTGCTGCTGTAAAGGTGAAATGTAAAATTAATCAAAATACAAAGCAGGCAAGGAAATATTTTTGCATTTTCTTCTTTTTAATAATTTTATTTTCTATGTACAGTTTTTTTACAACTAAGTTGACAGCTTCACAACTCAGTAATTTTCCTCAAGAGGATACTGCAAAGCTGGTATCTTCAGTTGCATTTGTCTCTAAAAAACACCTGGTATGATACCTCAGAGCCCCATGTCTTTCAGTCAGGGCAATTATGTGTTAATGGAATATCAAAATCTATTTGTTACTGGTAGATGGGAAACAAAACTCTTGTGTGCAAATACTGAGTAATTTATCAACAAATCCTCTTCTTTTTAGCTATCTCCCTGCTGGTGACAATTGTAATTAGCTATTGTCAGCGATTTAAAGAAACATCCAGGATCTTTATGCAAATTGAAGGTCCATTCCTGCAAGATACTGAGTGCCTTCCCATTCTTAGTAACCTCAGTGGTTCTCAAAGCTGTTGCAGGAGCCAATCCAACATTAATAGACATAGTGTAGCTGAAAATACTAATGCCAAAGAGAAGTAACATCACCTGATGGTTTAGCTTCTAGCAGCATTTCCCAGGAATGTAGTAAGGCTGTGTACCTATGCTGTTGAATGGATTCACAGTGTGAATGGCTTTTTCAGAGGTCTTCTCTTTTTTTCATGATAATCTGCCTGATTAATGATGCTACTTCTGGCTTGATACTTTCTACGGGCTCTTCAGGTCTCCAGAATTTCACAACTTTACCCTCAGGGCTGACAAGGTACTTCCAGAAATTCCATCGAGGCTCTTTCTTGGAAGAATCTGTAAGAATGGCATCAGATCATTTTAGTGATTTACACTTGTCATTGTTTCATTACCCTGCAGTGAATCTGCAACTACTTATGCTGAAGTAATCCCACTTTGTTCTTTGCTAGTAGTCTGGGCATGGATTTACTGGTTGGTGTTAATGATCTGAAAAGTGTGAAGTGAATGATGCTCTCCCCTTCTTGTGAAACTGCTTAAGAGTTCCTACTTTTACTACGATCTGCTTCCTAGGGAGTAGGATAGGAAGGCTGCATACTTATTTGGGGAATCCCCAGTTTTATGTCGTTTTAGGGGAAGTGAAATGGGAGCAGGAAGTCATACTGGTGGTGGCTTAATTCAGTTGCTTTCAACCCATGAGGCAAAACTTTACTGGCATCTTTGCTATCATGAATACCTGGCAAGATAATTTCTGAGATCAAGGGGCTATCAGGAAACTGTGTGGCTCCTAGAGGAGGCAGAAGCAGTTTCTTGACTCTGGCTTTGTCCTTAGAGAGTCTCACAGGTTTAGAGAGAAATGGTTTTTTTGAAAGAAGAACTAGAAGAAAACTGTAGGAGGTTTTGACTAGGGAACAGGTGTCCAGTGTGGAACACTGCTGAACCCTACACTGATTCTTGGAAGCAATGGGTTGAATTTTGCTATTGGACTACATTTGTAATGTCATGACTTTAAGGGAACATCATGGCAAGCAAATTGGTATGGTTAAAGCTTATGTCATGGAGGCTTTGGCCCAGCTAGTAATTATATCTTTGCTGAGTTGTTGTATCTAGGATCAGTCTTGAAGTAACATAACCACATCTCTGAATCTTCTTCCAATGTTCATTAATGTATATGAATAACTCATACAAAGTACAAACACATAGGAAGCTGGACATTATTTGAGGAAAGGTGAGGCTACAAACCTTGCACTGGCTCAACAAAATGCCTTACTGCTACGAAAGCTGAAGGAGCAGTTGTGTAAAGGCCTTGGCACCATGTTTATGCTCACAGTTGATTCTTTTTGCACTAGACTATCTGACAGTGCTGGACAAATTGTAGCTAGCAGTCACAGTCACAAGGGGGTGTACCATGAAGATATTCAATGTTCTGATTGTCAAGACAGCTACATGAAGAAAACAGCTGCTTCTTTAGTAGTGTGCAGAAGATGCACAGTAATTTAATGTGAAGCAGAGGAATGCAGCAAGAGAAAGACCTTATTCCAAAATATTTAAGTACCAGAGGATCTTTCTTCTTCTTATGGGTGAATACCATGTCAAATAAGAACCAACTGAGGGAATATGGCAGTTCTGTCTGATACTGATTGCACTGGTTGTTAGAGCCTGGATTCATCTCACTCAGCTGGTACCTACGTGCTCTAGTCTCCTCTATAATGAACTGAGAGGCACCTCCAGAGTGCATTCAGTAATTCCACTGGACATCAGGCAACTCAGAGTAACGAGGCTTTACCTGACGTCTTTGGTGACGTGCCTAAGGGGAGGTAGGAAGAAACACAGTTACAGTGACAATGGTGACCCCTTAAATGACTCCTCAATGATAATAATTTTCAAGTACATCAGAGGTATCACAGAGGATATGTTAAGAAGCAACAGATGAATGGTGTAAAAAAGGTTTAATTTACATGTTGGAATAGCTTTCTGACAAGAGGAGCTGTGAAGAACTGGAGTAGACTGGGAGGTTTTGGAGTCTCTCCTACTATAATAGTCTGGAGAAGCACATGTACTGATTTGGGTAAATGTGATCCTATCTTGGAGCAGGGGGATGGAATACAGGTTTGGGCCTTCTACCTTATTTTCTAGTTAAAATGATGTGATAGAGATGTTCTAATTATTTTTTCTTCCATACATCAGTGATAAGTATGGGTCAAAGACCTGGCCAAAGATCAGGAAAATTCAGAGAGGCTTTTTAAGTTGGCTCTGGGTCTGTGTGCTCTTTGGTCAGCTGAAGAGAGTTTCATTTTGCTTGTGAGAGTATGAGGCTCTAAGTCAGTAAATGCTTACTGTAACAGGAGTATTTGTGTGAGTGGGTTTTGCAGGCTGGGTCCTGAAGTTCACAAGACAAAGTAAGGCAAATCAGTGATTACATATAACTACAGTATATATAATCCTGCTTTACAATACCGTTTACATAAAGGTGACTCTGCTAAAACAGGAAATCTTCTCATGTGCATGTGTTTATGTAAAATCTTCCAGTAATTTTAAGACACACACATCCCCCCCTTCAGTTACATTTTTGTCCATGAGAAAAGTTGTTTTTCAACAAAAGTCACATAATTTGAAATGGGATTTTGTAGGTGGGAGTCTTTGCACTCAAGTTTATACAGCCACAAAATGAGTATTTCTGGCTGGCTGGGTCACAGTAGGCTCTTTTTATAATCAGAAGGAAGAAAAGGATGCTTTCAAGGTACAACTTTTCTAACTGTATTTTTGATAGCCACATTGAAAAGAGATGAATTGAATGCTGAGTGCCTGTTTCTTTCCATAGACTATGAAGACTACAATGTTTCCTGACAAAAAAACTCAGGCTGGAATTCAGGGAGAATACCATGGTTACAGGCAGCGTAATATATAAAAGAAAAACAGTTACCTATTAGAAATTTAAAGGCGGGCTCTGCTTCTGATCCTAGGATCTTGATTTTGTGGAAAACAGGGAAGGTTACTCCATAGTTTCCTCTGGCAAAAGATTCTATTTCCTGGCTTGCACTAGGCTCTGATTCTCCAAACTGGTTGCAGGGAAAAGCCAGCACAGTGAAGTGGGAGGGACCAAACTCTCTGTGTAGTTCTTGCAGTGCGATGTAATTTTTGTCTGTGTGTTGGCAGTAACTGGCCACGTTTACAACCAAAGTTGCCTTCAGAGAAATAACATTATGATAGTAAGAAAAAAAAATAAATAGAGATGGTGTAGAGATTATAATTAAGTCTTAAAATGGCATCTCCCAGTACCACAATCGTTCTGCCTGTAGGCTAAATTTAATCTGTCTGATCGTAATTTCATTAAACAGATAAGGTTGATAGCAGCTTAAGATATTTACTTACCCAAAAAATGGATAAACTTAAACTTACAGCTTTGTTTCAATATAAACATGTAAAAAAGCAGATATTTAGGACAGGTACTAAAATAATACTTACTAGATCAGCTTCCAGAACTCAACACAATATGCTACCGTTCTTAACTAAGATTAAAATGCACAAATTCTATTGTTAGGCTGTATTGATTTATAATAAAGAATATGAAACCCCATTTTTCTTGATTTATTAGATCTAATATTTAATTCCTGGAGCAGGCATAGATACAATAAATTTCTGTCTAGCTTACTGTTTGAAGAACAGGAATTTAGCACCAGTCTCTGCCGAAAATTCCTATAACCAAGCTTTTTGTAAACCTACAAATGGAGACCTGTTTTTCAGTAAAGATTCAAGACAAAGACATAGTGAAGTTGTAACTTACTTTCCCTCTGTACTTTTCCAAGGAAACGATCCTTCCTCTTGAATCCTTGACTTCAAAAGAATAAAAATCTTTCATTTTAGGTTTAAAAAATCTGAGTTGCAGCAGGCAGAGAACGGCGGTACACAAAACCATCGACAGAAACACAACAAAGACCCTTGCTTTGGGCACTGAGTATTTCAGAGGATAAGTAGTTGTGAGAGGCTCCATTTTCGAAATCTTTGGAGAGGAGCCTGGGCAGGCCTGGAATGTGAAGGAGGAGCTGAAATATGAAACTCACAGCTTGGACTGGAAAGAACAAGCTACGCATTTTGTCCCTATTGCAGAAGTGGCTGTTTCGTTTCATAGTGCTTCTGCTGGGCTTCAGAGCTCTCGCATGAAGTACAGAAATCTCTCTCTGGCTGGGAAAATAAAAGTGTGTTCCCATCACCTAAGGATGCTGATTGTTCTGTTTAACTGACCTGCGTGGGATGCTCCGGTGTTTGCACACTGTCTTGAGAGGGGCCTCTTTTGTGGGTCTGTAGTGCATCTCTCGCACATTCCCTGGGCCCCTCAGGTGTCCCTGGCAAAGCTGTTCAGCAGCAGGCACCTACGCTATCAGACAGACCTGGAGAAGCAGTTAGGGGCCAGCTGTTTAGGTAGAAGGAGGGCAATATGGCTGAAGCCATCCAGTTTACAGCCTCTGTGCTGCCCATTATCAGCTGCTGTGCGATTGCATGCAGCTTTGTTGGTAAAACATGAGGCAGAGAAAAACTCCTTGTTTATAGGCTGGCATAAAGGAAGATAATAAAATGATTTTTTTGTAACGGAAGGGTGGTGTTTGGGTGAGGCAACTGTGAGAGACACTCTGAACTTTAGAGCCACACAGTCTGGTGTCTTATCTGTCTTCATTTTATTGTTTTACATTTAAAAAATGTTTGTCTGTTGCTTTTGGTTTCTGAAGGTACATCAATATGTAGTGGTTACAACTCAGTTACAGAAAAAAAAAAAAAATTCTCTGTCTTTTTTTCATGTCTTTGCTTGCTCAGTTCTTCCCTCTTTCTGTCCATTTGCTATTCCCTCTCTTCTCAGCTTTCAGGATTTTGTTTTGTCCTCCTCAAATTCCTGTTCTTGAGCTTTTCTAAGCTATTACTTGTCTTTTAGCCGACATTGCTTGTCAGCCTCTGCTAACTTTCTTTTCCTGCCAGTCCAAACCACCATTGAAGAGTGATTTCTGTCTCAGTTTTTTTTCTTACCACCCTGATTTTTTGCTGCACTCAGAGGCTACATTTTAAAGGATGAAAATAGAATGGGACTTTCTTGAAGGTGAAAGCTGGAATCTAGCGGTCTGTTGCTTTTCAGTGACTCCGGTATCACCTCAGCTATACTTGATTTGTACACTATTATACAGGTATGTTCAACCATTTCTATAATGTTCTCTAATAGCTAAGGTCCATGTTAATTTTATTTAACAAGACTATAGATTGAGTTCCACACAGTTCTACATAACAGATGCTTGGGAAGCATTGTGAAATTTCAGTATTTGTATGGGTCTTTCCTGTCATCTGAGGACATGTGAGGCTTGATGTCTGCCTGGCAGTGAGGCCTGTGAGCGTGGCGTTTCGGTGGCGAGGACAGAAAAGGCACAGACTTCTGTGCTGAAATGAACAAAGCTGTGCTCAACAAGCAAGCACAGGTGACTAATGCTGACTTTAAAAGCAAGTTTGAATGTGTTTGATTTCAGAAAATCCGTGCAAGATCCTGGTGTCTAAGTTATGTCTCAACATCTTGTAATTTGCATCTAATATTATTTCAGAAATAAGAAAAAAATTGCAAGACTTAATGTATTGTAAAGATTTACTGGAGTACCTAATAATAATCCAGAAGCCTGTTAGACTTGCTGTGCTTCCTTATTGTTGTTACTTTCACCTAAAACATTATTTTAAAACTCTGGAAAACAAAATCTTGTGTTCAGTATTATCTAGGCTCTTACATTTCAAATTTTTATACATTTTAATGTTTTTCTTACACACATTGCTCCACAAATGACTTTGAAAGTAAGAACTATAAATCTGTCATTTAATCTTTATTTAGTATGCCTTAATATAGTAAAAGCGTAAGATAGCATACCAAATAATAACATGAGCTAGTCGCAGTGGTGGTGAGAAGATTCAGAAATCAGAAAAGATCTAAGTCCTCCTTCGGGTGAAGATCAGAAAAGCGGCCTGGTTCCAGCCAGCCAGCACGTGGGTTTGCCCAAACGCCCATCTCTCAGGAAACACCAGACACAGGATCCAAGGCTAAATGGCTGAATTTGTCTTGGGTCTTTCAAAGGCCAGTGCTGTAGCCTAGTGCAGAAGTAACACAAATTTAGTGTTTTCTTCTCTGCCCCAGGCTTTCTGTGTGACAGTTGATTCAGGGGTACTTATCTGACCAGAAATAATTGTTTCTTTCTGTTCCCCCCTCCCTTTCTCCACCCAGGTGACTGACTGCTGGAGCCACCCTCGGTCCAACATCCGTTTCCATGGCCTGCCGCTCTGAGGTGGCAGAGGAAAACATGAAGCAGCGTGAAGGGGCAGAACGATACTAAGTCATGACTGATTGTGGTGTTTTGTCTCCTTTCACTTGTGCAGTCCCCAGACTCAGAAAGGACCACGTACTCCAGGTTTAAGAGCTCCATTAAGAGGAAGCTAGCGGCCAGGGCTCCGGTGGCAAGTAGCCCTATTGTCACAAGATGGCAGCAGCTGCACGCCAGAGGCGGCGCAGAGGGGCCGCGCAGGGCCCGCGACCTGACGGGTCTTTGTGCCTCCGGGAGGCCCCAGCTCATCAGCGGACCTGGGAAGGCGCCAGGTCAGACAGGGTGCAAAGGAACGTTTTCATTTAGAAGATGGCCTTGTGCAGTGACGTCTGAAATAACCCAGAGTGGTGACTTAGTGTACGGTGTGGGTTGGTGTTCCCCCATGTCCCATTGTCGGGGCTCTGGGTATGGCAGTCCACAGCAGCAGCTGCACCAGCAGTCTGTGCAGACCTTCACAGGCAGAGCAAGCTCAGGGCCAGCATCCTCTCAGCAGGAGTACGCTGCTGTCATGAGAGGAGATCTGGGCCCAAGCTTCCTGTTAGCAGTGTGAAAGCAGCTTAGGACAGCAGGTCATACAGACAGCTGACATCAAGGCGGGGTGAAAAGAAAGAGAGAAGAGGAAGTCTCATCCCCAGCCAGGCCGTGCCTGTTGCAGACCAGTCTTTTTTCCTCTTTGGTGGGGGCTGTATTGGACTGGGTTTAAGTTGCACTGGGCTGTAACAGTGCACAGAGTTTGTTGCTGCAGCTTCGTATCTGGAATAGTTAACAGTAACTGACAGGAGAGCAGGAGAATTCATTCAGGTCTCTCCCCTTCCTTCTGCTTCTCCTTTGCCTTACCGCAGACCTGGCCCTAACTACAGAACTTGCACCAGTCCACACGCCTGGATGTGGTATAGTGTAGGGTCACTGAAGGAGAAGCTTGCCCTGGGTTGTTGTCTCTCCTCCAATGTTTAAGGCTTCAGATATTGACAAAGGGACAGTGGCCAAGGGACACTTACACTTAATTCATCTTAGGGAGAGACTTGCCTGAGGGCCATTCAGAGCACAGATCAAACTTTCAGTACTCTGACTTGGTCTGGAGAACTGGCTCTAGTGGCGGCTGTTTGTCTCCGTCAACAACAGAGGGAGCTGACGAGAGGTTAAATGAGCCTCTGAACTCACTCCTACTTCCAGCAGTGCCACGGGAAAGTGGGGAAGGGTTTACACGGTGCACGTACAAGAAGCGCTTCCTCGAAGATCTAGGGAGCTAAACAAGGCTAATTTCTTGATTAATAATTGAAATATTTAAAGAGCAATAAAAGATGGTGTTTAGTGTTCAGGATGTGTTCCTACAATTCCATCCATGCCTGTTGGTCAGAAAGTGCAATTCTGTCTTCTGCCAAGCAGAACACCAGAGCTGCTAATAATATATGCCCAGCTCTAGGAAACTCAGGTTTTAAAACAAGGTGAAGTCTTCCCTACTTCAGGTTCTAGAACAGAAAGTCCTGCATGCTGTCTCCACTGGTAGTGGTGAAGGCCTGTATGGTTCTGGGAAATCAGATACTAATTTCCTGTGGGGTAAGATCCTGTGTAACTGGTCAATAAATCTAAGGCTGGATATGTGCTGCAGTAGTAAACAGGCACACTTTATAAAGGGAATGATCAGTCTGACCTTTTTTAGACATCTTTTTAAGGATAAGATGAATAGTGCTGTAGAAATATCTCTTTCCCTGCACTGACGAAAGGAAAACAGGGTGACTGGTTTAAATGTTGGTATTTGCGTTGTCCTGCTTAGCGTGTGTCAGAACTTCTTGTAGAGCACTGCAACTACAAAATCAGTGCTCCTCTGGAAAGAATTTCATAAGTATCCCTATGTATGGTTTTTAAAGGTATTATTTCCATTAAAATTGTTTTTCCAGTGACACCTCAGGTGCCTAAGAAACTCTCCATCATGAAAACTGTTGTGACTCTACCTAGCAGTCATGCTGCAGCAGGCTTGGAAGGGAGGAATAATGGGAGAGCTGAAATGGAAAAGAAACAGGTGAGTAATGCAACATTCAAGTGGTGAAGTGGGGTTATTTACTTTCCTGATGTGTTTTTTTTACCTTATCTTTGGCTTGGAATCTGTTACACTGATACTACCTTATTGACACGGAGAACACTAAAAAGAGGAAGTCCATTTAGGAAATGTATGCTAGAGAAATGTCAGGAACAATTGGTTCATCATTTATTTGATTCAGCTTCTCTCCCCTTCCTTCAGGCTGTTGTCCTGCAAACTAAAATTGAAACCAAGCTAATGAAGACATCGAGATACGTTTGTTATCTCTGAGGGAAACCATATATTGTAAAACACACACGAGAAACATGAATGACTCAGTTTTCCACTTTAATAACCACTACGTGTGCAGAAGATCACTTCTTCAGTTGTGCAGGATGTAGCTGTTCATTTTGTCACGTAGACAGAATGAGATGCTATGAAAAATTTGCCAAAAAGTAGCTTTCTGAGAATAAAATACTTTGTCATGACAATAGAAGTTCAGATTCTTGGCCAGGGATGAAAGAACACATGGAATCTGCCTAACGTGTGAAACAGACTTCAGATCACTTCCCATTTAGGTGTTGCTTTCTATTGCTATACACTTTATCCCTTAATTTTTCCTAGTGGACACTGACACATCATTTTATTTTTTTTCTTTTTAGGCATTCTCCATTGTTTTTTGTTGATCTGTTTCTGTTTGCTAACTTCTTGAAAATTGACTTCTCACGTTAAGCATGGTGATACTTGTCTGCATTAGTAGAAGTTATTGCAGTAACTTTGCACTCCAAAACATCTCTCTGTTTTAGTGCTGTCTAATTCTGACTGTTCATATATTAAGTTGTAAACTTTTGGTCAGTGACCACGCTTTTTCTTGTGCTCTCCTTTCCTTGATTGCACTGCTTGCAAGGTCAATACTGAAGATGCTGATAGCTGTTTTCACATAGTTGCTTTTTTGGCCATAACTGTTCAGTAAGGATGTTTCAGAGATGCATACTCAATGCCCTTGCTTGTAGTGGTTTATAATCCTCGATTAATATTATTGAAAAGTTTCTGTGAGGGTATCAAGGTCAACTTCTAAGAAAAGGAGGTAGTGTCAGGACAGGTGGGCTAACAGGGCTGATACCTTCTAATAATTGTACTCTTGAAGGTCATTGGATGTTGGAAAAAGACCATGCTTTTACATCATTCTGGGAAATCTGGTCCTTGGGGCAATCACTTTCCTTTCTAAATATGAAAAATAGTCTGGAAAATCCTCCTTTCAATAACAGAGCTCCCTCCATGGTCTGATTGAAAAGTCTGTGAATTTTAGAGTTGTTATAATACACAGCTCAATGGGTTTAGAAGACTCCAGGGAGACCTTATAGCAGCCTTCCAATACTTAAAAGGGGCCTACAGGAAAGATGGAGAGGGACACCTTATCAGGCAGTGTAGTGATAGGACAAGGGGTAACGGTTTTAAACTGCAAGAGGGTAGATTTAGATTAGATATTAGGAAGACATTCTTTACTGTGAGGGTGGTGAGACACTGGAACAGGCTGCCCAGGCAAGTTGTGGATGCCCCGTCCTTGGAAGTGTTCAAGGCCAGGTTGGATGGGGCTTTGAGCAACCTGATCTAGACGAAGGCGTCCCTGCCCATGGCAGAGGGATTGGAACTAGATGTTCTTTAAGGTCCCTCCCAACTCTAACTATTCTATGATTCTATGAAGAAGTCTGTCCCCACCTTCCTTATAAGCCCCCTTTAAGTACTGAAAGGCTGTGATAAGGTCTCCCCAGAGCTTTCTCTTCTCCAGGCTCAATAACCCCAACTCTCTCAGCCTTTCCTCATAGGCGAGGTTCCATCCCTCTGATAGTTTTTGTGGCCCTCCTCTGCACCCATTCCAGTAGGTCCATGTCTTTCCTTTGCTGAGGGCTCCAGAGCCAGGTGCAGTACTCCTGATGGAGTCTCACCAGCAGAGCAGAGGGCCAGAGTCACCTCTGTTGACCTGCTGGCTGTGCTTCTTTTCATACAGCCCAGGATACAGTTGGCTTTCTAGGCTGCGAGAACACATTGCCGATTCATGTCCAGTTTTTCATCCACCAGTACCCCCAAGTCCTTCTCAGCAGGGTTGCTCTGAATCCCTTCATCCCCCCAGCCTGTATTGATACTGGGGGTTGCCCGGATCCAGGTGTAGGATGCTGCACTTGGCCTTGTTGAACCTCATGAGGTTCACATGGGCCCACTTCTTGAGCCTGTCCAGGTCTCTCTGGATGGCATCCTGTCCCTCAGGTGTGTCAACTGCACCACACAACTTGGTGTCATCCGCAAACTTGCTGAGGGTGTCCTTGATCCCATTGTCTATGTCATTGATGAAGATATTAAACATTACTGGTCCTGATATGAACCATGTGTCAATCTTTCATCTCTACAGTGAAGTGACTTACCTAGAATTTGACTGTAGTTTACAAGCAGGAGTTGAGTTAAAAGTAAGATGTTCAGAGTTCTACATCAAGGACCACAGCCATTTCTTAAAAGTATGATGTGGAGGTCTTTGAGATAACATTGTGGGATGACCAAAACCCAAGTTCTTCCTAAAACCATTTGGAAGTCAGAAAACTATTAATCTTTTTAGATGTAGTAATTAATGACTACTTAGTTTATGCTAAGCATAAAGGGATGGGATGCATTGAAAAAAAAATCTTTTCACATTCCAGTGAATGTGTGTGGTCTCTTTGTGGGCCAAAAGATTGCGTCTTTCTACACACAGTTGATTTTCCACAGAAATGTCTGCACTTACTTTAGAGGGACACAGATCCAAGCAATCTGATTAGCTTTCTGCCAAGTTGTCCATATAAATCATACAGAAAGCGCCTCTCAGAGCCGAAGGCCTGCTGTAGAACAGTTAGGATATACAAAGGAGGAACACTTTTCTTCCAGCTGTGTTTTTGTAAGACATTTCTTATCATGATTGCGACAGGGTTTTGAAGAAGAGTAGCACTGAGGTGCTTGGAAGGATAGATTTCACAGACATTGGAGGAAGAAATACTAATCTTGAGTGGCTGATAAAAACATCAGCTGCATTTCCACTTGTAGATAAAGAATTACAGACCAAACAGACAACTGACATCAGAACATTCAACTCGGAACGTTGTGAAGAAATGCATATTGGTAGGGATTGGTGAAGAGATTCATATCCTGTGTGAGCTGATCTGAGCCTTTGCCTGAATCTTGTCTAAAGGCCTAAGCTAATTTTTTTAAAAAAAGAATAAGTTCCAGTAACAATTCAGATCTGCCTTTTCTTATCTTTTTCTGCTGCATCATCTTTTTCTGTGTCACCCAAAGAAATGATAATGTAATTAAAAAAATCTTACTCCTCTGAGACACCTCGTATATATTTTCAGTTTCATAATGTAATTCTGGTTTAAGGAATGGGATTAGGAAGTCCTGGCTCTGGGACCCTGATTTGAGAAAGGACTGACATCCAGTAAGTCTCATGCTGCAATCAATGGCCCTGCAGTATATGCACCACAAAACTGATCTTTCCTCACAGAGCAAGCCTGAGGCATCAGAGTTACTATCTGCATGCAGACAACGTGGCATTGCATGCGGGTAAAATTAGCCCAAATGCCAATTCAGAAGAGCAAAAGAGGGCACTAAGGTTTGGCAGGTGACCTGGGGTAGTACCTACAGATGTAGAGGGCCTGTGACCTCTTCCACTGGTAAAATGGCCTCATTCAAACAGCTTTGTTGGAGTTTGTGTGATCATTAGCAGTGAATTGGTGTTTTATGGAAGGAAAGACGGTGGTTCAGTTAAAGCATGTGATTTGGACACTGCTATTCTGTATTTGTCACTGATCTCCCATCCAAGAGACAAGCTGTTTTGAAGCTTTTATGTAGTGAATGTTAAGCCCTTTGATGGGACTTGTGTTATCCACGGTGCTTACATACGTTTTTCGACAGATTTCTTCATTCAGTTGTGTTTTCACTTCAATGTTTTGGCAGAAATGTCCTTCTGAGCTTCCAGTGTTCCAGGAGGTTGGATATAGCATTGCAGAAAGTGGCAACATGAAGGTCTGTGAAAATAGCAATTGCATCTGGAATGGTAAGTTCCAATATAGCAAATATTCTCATGTACACTGAACAGTAAGATACAGCAGGCTGCATCTATACTGGAAAAGCAAGTGCATCTACCTGTTCCAGCAAGTGTTACAGAATAATACAAGATGGCTGAGATCTGCGCTGCTTGGGGCTGCTTCTAGAGTTCCCATTGCCTGTGAAGAGATAGTATTCCACCTCTTGCAGTGTAGTTAACCCCTAGTATTTTACCTGGCTCTCCTTAGGGCCCCATCTGATGCATTAGTGGCCCGAAAACATTAATTTCCTTTCAGCTTTTCAGTTTCAGAACCCTACAAATAATGTGGGGTTGTGCTGCAGAATGGGCACAGGATATGTATCATAAGGACTGTTGGGTACATGAGAGTACAAGACATGCAGCAATGGTGGGGTCTTGTTGCTCGTACCTGTAGGGAAAGGTAGCTGGAGCAAACTGTCCCTAGTGCTGCCTCTGGTTTCATCTGCGTGGGAGTTGGTTAATTTGCTCCAAAAGATATACTAGGAATGAATGAGCATAAGGGAGTGTGAATGATCAGGTGACTGGAAAACAGGTGGGATGTGAGGAGCTAACCTGTGAAATAATACAGATATTCCCAGTTATTTGAGTATGAGGCAGTTCATTAAGTATCAGACCAATATTTTGTTGTGCTGTGTCTTGGACAGATGATTTGTTTTGGTCAGCTAGCTATTTCTGTGTACGATGGGTTCTTGCTCTTCAGGGCCTGATTCATGCTCATGTAAAAGAGTGAGAAACAGCTTCTTTATGAATCTGGAGTTCAGCTCCTGTAGAAGAAGTTGGGGGCTATGTGATAGATTTATATATTCCTTTGTTGCTCTTATCCATGCAAATAAGACTCATTTCAGAGCAGTCAATAGCAACAGTATAGGGATTAATCACAGCAGTTTTTTTCTTGATGGCAAATGAATACAGGTATCAGGAATACTGGGTTTTGTTCCACCTACCTACCTGTTGATCAAGTGTTCTGGTGTGACAGTACTGAGTACTTACCACTTCCTAAGTCTCATTTTGAGAAATGACACAAGCATGTGAGAGCCGTAAGTCTATCAAAATTCAGTGATATCTACTAGTGCCCAGGCAAAATAACACAAAATGGTGTAATGAAGCTTAATTTCCAGTAATTAAAAGGCCTGTTATGCACATTCATGTGTCTATGAAGTATGTGAATAGAGCTGAAAGTGTGCTCAGTATGAATTTGGGGTAGATGAATTACTCATGAGAGAAGAGAAATCTGAAATGAGTTACAGAGATGATTTCATTGTTTATATCTCTCTGCTCAATATCAGCTACCAATGTTAAAGAAGAAAAACATCTTCAGAGTGTTCCAGAAGTATTGCCATTTATCCAACTGTTACAATTAAGTGCCTTAGTTTTCCTGAGTTATCTTACTTGGCTGGGTTCAGAAAGGTTAGGTAAAGTTTTCAAAAAATAACAAAAAAAATCTACATATTAGACATATAGCTTTTATTGTACAGAGAAATCTCATTTCAGTGATATTACACCATTTTAGGGTTAAAATGCAGTGTTACATATCCCATTGGGCAGGTCTGAGAAGGTCATTCCTGCAAGCCTGCTTGATTGTTTAACTGCACAAAATTTTAGATACAGAAGAAAAACACCATGGCCTGCTTCTTTCTTATCTTCAGTCTTTTATTTGGGGAGAGAGGGCATACCACAGCTGAGAGGGGAAATATTTGTTGTCTGGCAGAAATGAATTTTGGAATGAGGGGAAGACTGAGGCCAGCATAGGGAAGGACTGTGTGAAATAAGTTTTCCACAATTTGTCACTGGACTTCCATATAGGATGTCGGATTTCCATATAGGATGTCTATGTGTGTATTTAAGTTACAGAGTACAAAAAATGTCAGTGATGAATTTTTTTCAACAGAGAAGGTTCGTTATAGTGATAAGTAATGTCTTCTGCCCCTGAAACCTTTGATATTCATTCTAAATTCTCCTCTCTGGAGAATAATTCAAAAAGGAAGTCAAAACACACAGAAAAGTGCAGATATGTGGATCTCCAGCTTCCTGCTGTGCATGTTACAGCAGGATAATTTCTTACACATACAAATCTAGCATTAAATGATTCGTAGTGTTAATGATCTGGCTTTTTTTCTGTGATATTTTAGGATTGCTTGCAGCATAATGTAGACAATGACCACAAAGGATAACTCTTCTGCTTGCTCATACTTCTGTTTGCTTTTGTTTCTCACTTACTTGTTGTCACAAGCTTAGTGTGCTGTGATCAAAGTGCATGTGCTTTAAAAACCTTTTCCTGTGGTTAGGTATTGATGGGGGAGACCTTTGGTGGGAAATTAACACCAGAAAGCAAAGAAGTTAATTGCTGTATGAGGGGGTTTTGAAGTGGGAGAGCACGTATGAAATATTCTGCTACCAACAGCTTTTGAGAGAAGAGTAAGGTGAAAAAGAAAAAACCCAACACGTTCTGTATTGAGCTGTAGTACAATTTAAACAAAATATAGTGGACCCTGTTCTCTGTTCTAGCTGACTAAATCCGTGGAGGTTTGAAAGAGGTGGTAAAAGGTGGCTTTCAGCTAGTTTAGTGTGTCTGGTGTTTGAGCCTACCCAGGATAAATTAGACCCTTCTGGCCTCCTCTGGACTATGAATAAACAAATATAGTGAGAATTTGAAAGGCTTAGACCTGAGAAAAACTGGTGGTGTTTTGCGTTACTGATTTGTGTGTAATGAATCTTCAAATACAGGATGCCGAGAGAGGACCCATAATGAGTTTAGAGCTGTTACAATCAAGAAGCCTTCCATACCATTGGAGCCAGAAGTGAGGCTTCATATTACTGGCTTGCGCAATGATTACTGTAAGTTAATTTCTCCTATGTGGTGGCTTTTGCAGAAATTGGGTATTATGTTTCAAGAAAGATGGTGAAGGTGTGTCCCCTTCACATAAAATGGAAACTCTGTAGGACATATGCATGATGTCATTTTTCTTATAAGGATGCATCTTTGAAAATTGCCTGTCCCAGGATGGAGACATAACTGATCAAACCCTAGAAACAGTACTACCTAACTCTTATGCAGTCCTTCAGCTATAGATCTCAATACAACTTTCAAATCAGACCAATATACTTACCTCTGCTTAATTAAGTTAAACATTTCAGCTGTCAGCCTTGGATATCTAGCAGCCAGTCAACACAGCAGCAACTTTACTGAGAGAGACATCAGTGACATTGTTTATGGTTTGTATGATAGACACCTTCTGAACTAAATTCTTACTTATGTCTTTGGTGGTGCACAGGCAATAATTAAATATGCACAACAACTTGCAGATGAATACACATGGATCTCTGGTCTTCATCAGCAAATATATGTGTTAACACTTCCTAAGATCTAATGAACAGCTCTGTATGTGCAAGTGTTTGTAATTGTCCCTGTGAAGGTCTTTTCAACATATCCCTGCAAGTGTTCATGTATATCTATGAACAGGACAAAAGTTTGCTTGTATGATTTACACTGATTTTGCAGAAGGTATGTCCCAAGACTAACAGCACTAACAGAAATCTTGGGAAGTGATTTTTTAATACTTATTTCTGGCTGCAACAACCAAGACTGTAGTGAAACGGCTGACTGATGGATTCAGCTGTTCTTCAGAGTGAGTTTAGTTACCAAGATATGATGTCAGACCTTGGCCTATGGTAGCAATCTTCTGTGCTTCATGGGTCATGCAAAATGACTTTTAAGCTGCCCTAAGTGGACAGCTGAGGATTTTCCTTGACATGAGAGAACGTCCTGGGTTGGTATTAAATGTTGTGTACCAAATTCTTCTGGCCTGTCTGACATAGCAGGCTGTTCTGAGGCTAATTGCTGTAGTGACTTGCTTTGCTAGCATCTACAAGTACAATGCACCCAGCATCAGGGGCAGTGGAAACAGTATTACATCATATGCTTGCTGAGCAAGCTATGAAGGTGAGGAGCAGAATTTCCCTAATTCCTTTCTGCATTTTTTTCTTCCTATCATGTGCAGGGTAAATGATGCCATTAACCCAAGGATGTAGGACAGACTGTAGCATATAGACTCTCTCCTATGTCAAGACTTTGGCTTGTTAGAGATACTGTCCTTCATGTAGGAGGAATATTTGCTAGTAATGCTTTGATAGAAGCATTCTCTTGAGTTTTTCCATAGCTATTAAATGCAGTAATTTTTAGTAGCTTTCTTCTAGATCTAAACATACTGGACTGGAGCCTTGAAAATCTCATTGCTGTTGCTGTAGGACCTGCTGCACACATCTGGAATGGAGAAACTCTTCAAGCCATTGAAAGCATTGATTTGAATTCCAGTTCCAAGTACATCTCATCCCTGGCTTGGATAAAAAAAGGAACTTGCCTTGCAATTGGCACCAGTGATGGAGAAGTGCAAGTACTAGATGATTTACTTGTTGAGTCTTTCTCCATTTTTAGATAACATGGCCACAAGACAGTTTGATTCTGATTTTTTTTTTTAAGGAAACAAATGAAAAAGGTTGGCTAAACTACAGAACTCTGCTGGAGACGATAATATAGCACTTCCCTGTGTCATTCTGCACCTTACTGAATGCTTAGTGACATACAAGGTTAATCTGTATGTAATGGAGCCTTTGAAGCCACTAAAAAGATGAGTGAATTAATGATTCAGTTGTCCAGAAACAATCAGATTTTTTTTTTTCCACCAGTAAGAGGAACTCTTTAATTATATTACTTTACTCAACACTTGTTGTGTATCTCTCTTGCTAAGATAACTGTAGTGATCAATGCCGTGAGAACTCAAGCCAAAACTCTCCTTATGGATTCACACATGAGAATTTTACATCAGTCTGATTATACACATACCCCTCAACCTGCTGTTACAGAACAGTCCTATTATCAAAATATTTTTGTGGGACTTTGGCTGAGATGCTAGATGATATGGGGACCTACCTGCTGCAGTCCTGAGTCAGCAACCTGACAGTCCTGAAGGCCAGTGCTTTCAAGTATGGACATCTGTCCTGGTTTGAGCGACACAGGACTAATTTATTTTCTAATGCTTGGGAAAATTGTACTTTTGGAGGACTCTGGTGTCTGAATTTGTGAAAATATTTACTTTATAGCCAGCTATGGTTTGTGGGTGTCAAGGTCTCAGTGTTTTCAGGCTAGCCAGGTGCAGGGATGAGGAGGAGCGAGACCCGGGCACTTGACCCAAGCTGGCCAACAGGATTATTTCATACCATGAACGTCACATTCAATATAAATTAGAAAGTTTGCTGAGGAGGAAGGCTCTCCCTTGATGGCGGCGATCCAGAGAACTCCTTGCCCCAGTGCCGGACCCCTGAGGCCTTCCCTTCCTCCCGAAGCCATAGCACTCGCAGTGTCCGACATTCACTGTCCACTGCTGGGAGTGCACAGCTTCCTACTGATATAGCTGGCTGAGTATAATCCTTGTATATCTTTAGATTGGTATCGGTATCACTATTGGTTCTTTAGTGTTATTGCTGTTAATTATTTAGTCTTATTCTATTAAATCTGTTTATATTTCAGCCCCTGGGCTTCCTGGTTTTCTTCCTGATTCCCCCTTCCTGGGTGGGGAGGGGTCATCAGGTAATAGAATAATTATCTAAACGACAATAAACTGTTGTGGGTTTCTCAAACCATAACAACGTCCAAATACTAACATGTAAATAAATAGCTTTAAACTCAGAGGTGTGCATTCCCTTCAATCCTGTGTGACTTAAGGACCACTGATACAGTTGCCAAAATTTGGAAATACTCCTTCTTGTCTTGCTTGTAAAATAAATGAGCTTGAGGTTGTCCATATATCAAATCAGAACTGGGCAGTGGCTTACTTGCAAACGCATGAAGAGAAAAAAAATATTTTTTCTTTTTGTTGTTAAATTTGTATTTCTTGTTTGTTTTGGATTGGCAGCTATGGGACATTGAAACCAAAAAGAGATTGAGAAATATGTTTGGTCACCTGTCTGTAGTTGGAGCTCTGAGCTGGAATCATTATATTCTGAGCAGGTGAGCGGTATAGTATATTCCCAGACAGAGTCTGACTGCTTTTCCTTAGACAAATGCGCCATTTGTTTTAGCTGTTTCCCTTGGCTTTGCTCAAAGGTGATTTATCCTGTCCCTCAACTTATCAGCCATCTCAGAAGTCACACATAGATTTATTGTGTGGCAGGAAAGCAGCCAAAGGGGATTTAGCCTGCCTCTTCAGTCTCTGTTTCTTATTCTCCTTCTAGAAATCTATCACCACTTGCAGAATTTCACTAGGATGTGGAGGTTGTGGCTCTATTTTTGTGCAAAGCCTGAGCTTGAAATGGTGTTGTCTGCTGTGGGTCTGGACTCCAAAAATCATAGCCTGCCTAGTGCCGGGGAGAGGGCATGCACTTTAGACTGCACCTCCATTGATATCAAGACTGCATCTGTCTTTTCAGACGCCCAGCCAAACACGGCTGTTAGAATTGCACACCTCTGGAGCTGTGTATCTACAAGGGAAGGCCAGCTTATTGTTATCCACAACCAAGGAGGATTGAAGTGGTTGACCTTTGCTTTGCCAAGGGTGAATTTTACACTACCTGGTTAATATTTTTTATTTAGGAATCATTTCAGTATGGGGACTCAGATGAGAAGGATGAAGTGTACTCTTCTGTGGTGTTTTTCCTCCTGCTTTCTGTTTCAGATCTTTGACTCAGACTTGAAGGGGCTGAGGGGAGACTTGTATATGATGGATGCTTCTGTGATTTTAAAATCATGTGATATTGTACTTAAATGCAGAAATAATAGCAAGGGTGGACTGACTTTATTGTAAAACTCAAAATGAAACTAGTACCTCTGGATAGGAACACTAGAGGTAGATTTATTTTGTTTCCACAAGATGCTGTGGCTTTTGATTGTATTAGGTCTGCTGAGTGGAGTGAGGTACAAGGATACCAGCTGAACAACCAGCGAATAAAATGCTGTTGCTGGAGTAGGTACGGTGGGTGGGTTAAGTTGCAAGGATGCAGCTAGAACATCCTGTCAGTGCCAAGTGGCATAACCTTATTACCGTAAGCATTAGTTTCAGTTTGCATTTCAGCTTGGCCAAAGGAGTGAAAACAACAGAAATTTAAATGGCAGATCTTTCTGAGTAGAAACTGATGATTAAATTCATCATGAACCTGTGAACTACCAGTTTGGTTGACAGATTATTTTGCGATAACATTTATTTATCTTGCTAGGTTTGAAACCAGTTCATTTAACATTAGGACAGAGTTAAAATATCTGTATAAGTAGAAAAAAAGACACAGAGTTAATGTTCATTGCTACTAAAATAAAAGCAGCATTCTTACAGTAAACTTCACTGTGGGCAATTGATACTTTCGGATTACATATTAATTTCTGTGGTTAAAAATAGTCCAATAACACATCATCATGAACCTGTAAATAAATTTCAGTACCATAAATTAACCTGTCAGAAAAATTTTGTTGACTTCTCTTGGTCTTCAGCAAAACAGATGCCATCTTCTGTGTCAAAAGCAAATGATTCTGATTTCCTTTTATGCCAAGTGGAAAAATGTTCTTTCAGCCGGGATTCTCAGGAGCCCAGTTCCTTCCCACTCATACCACTAGAATTGCTGAAAACCTTAATATGGCCAACACTGGCAATTCAATTTTTTTCTCTTGGTTAGATTTTCTGCTTATGATTTAGTAGAAAAAAATCTATATAAATTTTGGGAGGCAAACGATGATACCTTTGCATATAATGCATATATTCCCATGTACCTTCATAGGTATTTTCCATAAAGATGTGCTTAATATTCACTAGAGCGCTGCTTGGTTGGTATCTTTCATGCTTTCAGGACCTTCAAGAGCTTGTCAAGTCCGTAATACAAGCACAATAGAATGACGTTTTGTGCAATCAGTCAGTTTCATGTGTGCATTTTTAAAGCTTCCAAATCACTCAACTTGCATCTGAAAAAACTTCAGAACTTCGCTGAAGAGCCAGTATGGCAAAGTCTCCCGTCATTGCCTTAAGTTAATCTATTGCAGTAATATCAGGTATCTGTTTCTCAGACACCCAGAAATAAAGTATTGAACTTGGTGATTCTTTCAGTGTCATCAGAGTAGTTGGAAGTGTGAATTTCCAGCAGGAAGCTCTACTGTTTTGTCATAAATTTGATAAGTAGTATCCTTAGAAAGGCAGGAAAAGAAAATACGCTGCAAGGTATTTTCAGTATTTTCAGTTTAACTCTACTATTGATGTGTAAAACCGATATCCAGGAGCTAAGCTGTAATAGCTGTGCTTCCAGGCAGGGTATTTCTTCCTTCCTTTGGTAGACTAACGATACTGGCTGTAGAACCATGCATCCATTTCTTAACAGGCAATTAGTGCAACAGCGTCAAACTGTGCAGATTTTCTTTAAGCCTGGAAGTGGGAGTGTGAAAGGAGACAAGGGAAGGGACAGAATCAAAGAACACACTGTTACTCGCTAGTAAGCCCTTTCCCAGATCAATGCAGTTTTACATTGCCTCTTTGTTGGGCATAGAGTCATATCTGGCCTTGG
Organism: Burhinus oedicnemus; assembly: GCA_008921705.1. Classification (NCBI taxonomy): domain Eukaryota; kingdom Metazoa; phylum Chordata; class Aves; order Charadriiformes; family Burhinidae; genus Burhinus; species Burhinus oedicnemus. Next base: position 2,481,387 of record VFFE01007677.1, on the reverse strand, counting down.
AAAAAATCATCTTGCAAAACTGTTTTTCATGAACAGGAAAGAGTTTACATTAAATGGCTTGACAGCTGAACAGGGGGCAAATTAGTGGCATACAATGCAATATATCTTCAGGGAAATGAAAACCATGAGAGAGAGCAGGTATTCTGCCTGGCTTGAACTGAGCAGCTGCTTGAGTCATTTCTGTTGTCTGTGACCACTACAGTCAGGGTGTGCTTTTGATAGTTGGTTTGTGTTTCCTTTTACTGAAATACTGCTGTTCTGCAGACACATTTCACTCTGATGTGGTTTGCTTCTGAAACCACTGAAGAAACATCAGTGTGATGATGTAGCTTGTGTTCTCTAATGTTAAACCCATGCCGTCTTTTTCATCTACAGTGGTTCACGACTAGGATCTATTCATCACCATGATGTTCGGGTTGCTCAGCACCGTATTGGGACTCTTTGCCAAAACAAACAGAGCATTTGCAGCCTGAAATGGTCACTAACCAACCAGTTGCTGGCAAGTGGGTCTAGTGATGGTATATTGAACATCTGGCCTAGTGACCCTGGTGTGAAATTGCAGTCACAGCCACTGAAAACCATACCTCATTCCTCAGCAGTTAAGGTATATGGAGAAGGAATGTCTGCTTTTCTATATTTGCTGTCATGAAATCACATTGTTGATGCAGACAGGGAATTTTTCAGTTTATCTCACTGATTTCTACTAGTTTCTTCTCCCCTGACTGTAATTTTAAGACCAGTTGTCCTCATTCCAAGTCACAGATAAGTTTGCTAGGGCTCTAATGAGAAGTTTTTATGGGATTAGTAGGCCTTTGTAAATATAATGCCAAATAGAAATAAAATTTACAGCCTTCATCTCTGTTTTGCACAGAAGACTTTGGTGGCACAATACTTACAGATTAACAAACGAGAACTTTCAATTTTTGGAGTTTTGGAAAATTCTCTCTGCTGAAATTATTTTAAATATAAAGTCTTTTGCCTTCCTGCCCGTATTTTCATGTCATTGCTGGTAGCAAAGAATTCGAAGTAAGAAACTGGAAATGAGACAACTTAGATTCTTCATCTTTATGAAGTCCCAGACTGTGTGGGAGAGAAGACAGGTATCAGCAATAAGAGGCAGGGGATTCCAGCATTTATAAGCTGTTTATCCTCCCAGAAAAATCTGAGGCTGGCCTGAAGCACTGATGTTAAAGGGTCAGAGGAGGTTATTGAAACAGGTGGAATTCAGGTCTTAGTAGCTTTTCTTCAGAGTCTAAGCATTAGGCATGTCCTGGGAAATATCTCAGAAGATACCAGGTCTCTTGTAAGCCCTGTTAGTCATGTTGCTTAGGCTTCTGTGATGGCTTGACTTAGGCAGTAAAACACTGTCCTGCTGGGTTCTTCTGGTACTGGTAAGCAGAGAAACTGGAGTTTTATGAGCATATGTGTAGGCTGCTGTGAAGCAACGGCAAAGGGAGAGCATTTGGAGTTTTGGGATTCTACATTGCTGTCTGTGCTTGGAGGAAGAGCATGGTGTAGGGTGAAAAAAGCCAAAGATACATTCTGGGTGCTTGTTGCAGTTCATTTTTCCAACTAAGCTTTTAAGCAAAATCTACTCTGTTTTTTCAGCTAACCTAGTCTGTTTGGCATATATTTTCTCTTATTTTTAGGCTGTGAACTGGTGCCCTTGGCAGTCCAAAGTCCTTGCTACAGGGGGTGGAATGAAAGATGGGATTTTGCGTGTCTGGGACATAAATCGTGAGAAAATCATCCAAAGTGCAGCTGCAGATTCTCAGGTGAAATAATGAGACGTCTGCATACTTAGGCTACGCTCTTCTTGTATAGCTGAGCTGATTTGGCAAACTCCCACTAACTTTGAGGGTGGTTCTGCAGTCAGAGGAACAGCAGGATTTTCTCTGGATGTGCAGTTGTGCTACAGTTGGCACTGCAGTGTGTGACTGGACTCAGAAGTGGGTTGTTGTTTCTTATTCACTACTTTGGTCTCCACACAGAAGCGATTGAAGAGGAGGTGGTCTTGCAGCCAGACGCTTCTCATCATCTTTTCCTTATTGGCAATAATAGTTTTGGCCAAAACTCTTGATGTGGAGAGAATGTTGAGGGGGAGGGAAAATTCCCAGAGTGCTTGGGGTGAGAAGAGGTGTAAGAGTCAGAGGGCAAACATCTGTCTCTGGAGTCTGAATATTAGGAGGCAGAGGAACAGATTCTCAGCTGGAGTAAAGCAGCATAGCTGTAGATTTTCCTGGAGCTATTACAGCTTAGCTGAGGATATGTTGGAAGGGTTTTGATTTTATACTGATAGGCTATTACCATGTTGAGATAGGACAGTAAAGCAACTGCACTTCAAAGCATTGTAAGGAATGAAATGGTCCTTCTAGGTAAGTAACTATTCTGCTAGGACTATTTCTCAGTAGCTTATTTAAACATTGTAGATAACATTTTAAATCTACTGAATGGTGCATGTTGGCCCTTTCTGAAAACTAAAGCAGAATTTTAAATTTGCAATAGATTTGTTCCTTGCTCTGGTTACCCAAAACCAGCGAACTGATGACTGGACAAGGCCTTCCTGGAAATCAGATTAAAATATGGAAGTATCCCATGCTTATCAATTCATCAGAACTCTATGGCAAGTATTCCAGTTGATAGTTTAAACTATTTCAGTTAACTATCTGTCTAATCAGTGTGTTTTAGCAAGTGCATACCTTATGCATTTATATAAAATAGAGTTAGAAGAGCCATCACCTACAAATCCTCCCTCTGCCTACACACATAGATTCACGTGCACAATCCTGATGCATGGGATTGTAAAGGTTGACTTATTGAGGTAATAGTATGAGTCGCTTCTGTAAAATTCCAGGGTTTTAACGATGGGATTCTCTCCTATAATTTCTAAGGCCATCCCAGGTGCAGGATGTGGCTTTCCACTTCTCCTCAAGGCTTACTAGGCATGCACTGGGTGTGCTAATGTTAGGTTTCTTCCAATATATTCTAGGCTAATGGCCTTCTAGATAACTCACTGGCTCTTCAATTTTGCAGCTTATCATGGAAGGATACTGAATCAGCTTCCTAATGATGTTTGAAATAAATTTCCATGTCTTATTTAGAGCTGTCTGGGTTTTAATGGATGATTTTGGCTGTGAAGCAATGCAGTGCAACATGTTTCCCTTGCACCGTGCTGACAGCTAGAGGAAGTGGAGTTTCCTTGCAGCTCTGTATTGGTCCATGGAGCTGTAGGGCTACACTATACTTAAAAGTTGTTCTTTGCTATTAAGCCTTTTTGTTTCTGATGCTTGCTGTCACTCCTGTCCATTAAGCTTTACTTGTTCCAGTGTTAACTGAAATGATCCAATAGAAGCATCTGAAGTTAAAAACCAAATTATTTACACACTGGCTGCATTTTCACAAGTATGGTTGTTTTTTCACACTCACTGACAAAATATGGCCAAAGCAGCTTTGGATTTTGAACCTAACAGCTGATATTTACAAATACTTCTTGTATCCTATTGCTACATTTGAAGGCATTTATTAAATTCCTGATTTATTAAATCCCAGCTATACTGGGATGCTGTCCTTGGAACCAGTGACTTGGGTGGAACTAGGACTTGGCCTGAATGCTAGCCTGTGAGAGGAAAGCACAGGCGAGTCAAAACAAAGAGGGATGGAAGAGAGAGGGCAGCAGAGGCATATGTGGATCTGATTACACATTATCCTTGTGTAACGCTGCTTGTCTGTGCTGCTTTTCCTTCCTTATCCCTGCCTATTTATGTATAGCTCTTAAGGTTATGTGCTGTGACGTTCTGAGAAATGATCTGGAAAGTGACATGATAGTCTTAACTATGGTAGACTGTAGCTTGAGGTTTGTCAAATGTTTGTAAGTCCTAAATATACTATTTGAAATGAAACCTAGATTTACTCTTACGTTTGAGAATAGTGTATGGTGTAAAACATTTACCATGTAAGTCAAATGTGTTGGTAATTTCATGAAGCTGGAGGGTTACTTATCATCCTGTTTCCTATTCAGTTTACTTGTCTGCAAGAGAAACTAATTTTTGTGAGCAAAAAGACCAAGTAATTGTTACACAGATATATTCCTGCTTGTGAAGGCTCTTACTACCTTAGTATAAGCAACTGAACATTGGAAGTAATTGTCAATGTATCAAAATATGTTCAGAAAAAGTACTGTGATGGGTGATTGTGAGATGGTTCTAAATCAGCCTCAGACACCGTTAACCACATGAATTTTACACCAAAAGAAATGAACAGATAAATAGTAACTGAATCTCACTGTTTAATCCTCCTGCAAAATGCTGGAGACCTCAGCTAACAATGAAGCACTGTCAACTACTGTTGAGTACTTTAGTAATTGAGATTCCCTATTACTGGGCTTATTCAGAGCAGAGTAACAGCTGAAAGATAGTAACCTTTTTTATACCACTGAGTCCATTTTTGAGATAGTTCTGATAGAAGTATTAGAGTAATTTACTAGAAAAAACCATTCATTTTGGGTGTAAATGCCCTCCCCTTAGAAAAGTTGTTGTAAATCAAAGAAAACATAGAAGCAAACAAAATATGTAGTTGCTTTGAAAGTGTCTGAATGAAATAAACCCCCAGCCCTCTCCACTCAGAAAACATGGAAAAGAATTATTTCAGCTTTTCTGATTTCTGCCTATCCCCCTTCATGTCTTTTTGACTGAAACTATTAATCAGATTTCAGCCAGCGTTGTGAATAGTTTTGGATGCCTCCAAAGACTGCATCTCCAGCTCTTCCTTCAAAGTCGTTACAGACACTGAATGGAGACAGTGTAAAGAATTTGCCGAGTTGTAAACTCATTATCTTAAATATTGACAAAGATCATGTACGTTTCCGTAACTTTAGAAGCAGCAAAGCCTGAAACTTAACCTCTGCAGAAATAATTTGGTGGTGGTGTCAAAATTCTAGTCACCAAGTTTAGGTGAGACACACATTACTGAGCACCAGGACAGCAGATACTTGCTTTTAGTCACAGTAGGTCCAGAGAGCCATTGTAGCAGCTCTGCAAAGTTAGGGCAGACTGTCAATCTACAGCAGTCCTGCTGTAGATCAGGTACCATTCATCTTCATCAGGTACCATTGTGATAAGTACCACAGTTTCAGAGGGATTTACAGTTCCTCACATGTTTATCCTCATAATATTTTAAGCTAGAGAAACATTCATGGAGAACTCAGGTACAGGTGATGGGAGGACATAGGTCACATATATTTTTCCAGGTGGATCACCCAAGACTTACTTCATACATTCACACTTCTTTTTAGGATGTGGTTCATCTGGTCTCTTCAGAGGAGATACGTTATGTCTCAAAATTTTCTTTTTTTCCCCTTGGGTGACTAGCTCAGCTATGTGGTTGTTGGTAACTCACCCAAACCAGAGAAGCTAATGGCCAGTAACTTAAAAAGGCTTCTAATTTCTCGCACCTCTGTGTGTCTGAAAACCTTATAGGTTTGCTTAGTATTGACATTGTGCTAGATGATACAGGAGGGCAGAAGTAAATATGTGTCTCAACAGTCTCAGTTTAATGCCAGACTCCTTCTGCCTTCATTTCAAATTCAATTGCTTCTGCTGAGGGAGATGATTGTATAACTAGATTAACGAGTTCTGTATGTTCTTTGTGCTGCTAGGCTGGGGTAGCTTTGGCCTTCAGTGTCTGGCTCCCAAAGTTTACTACAACTACAGACAAACTCAATATACAATTCCAATAAATTATTCCGTGGGATCACTGTTAAAAGATCTCCTTAACTGAGCAGCTGGAGACACTATCTCATAGTTGTTGGATCAGCTGCAAACTGCAAGGCATGTGCAGCCAGATGGGAAGGCTCAGCAGTGAGACACGTTACCAAACACAGATGGGACTGATGTAAATGCAGTGGAGAATCAAGAGTTCAGGTTCAATGTTCTCCTTTGACAGAAATGTCTTCTCAATGTGCTGCAGTCCTGGCAGTTAAAGCCTGGTCTCTAATAAGAAAATACTGACTTCAGCTCTTTTTTAGTATGAAAATATTCTATAGTTAATGCAAGCTCCCAAAATCCTGTGCAGCATTTTGAGCTGGTACAGTAAAAGTGGAACAAGCCATACTGTAGGTGGGGGTAGTGAAAGTGACTGGCATAATCAGTGTAGAATTGTGATGTATCTTTGCATTTTTTGTTTGTATTTTATTTTACAGGTCACAGAGGGAGAGTCCTGCATATAGCCCTGAGCCCAGATCAGAGCAGGCTGTTTTCTGTTGCGGCTGATGGGATAGCTTGTCTGTGGAAAGGCCATGAGTCTGAGGAGAGCAAGCACAGCAGCAACGCTTTTTCTAATGGTTATCACAGCTCATTCTTGTGACTTCTTTTCCTTGAAAGCAAGTGATTAGCCCATTCAGTAATTCAAAAGATGTGTGTTCCTTCCAATGAAAACATGGCAAAAGATAGTACAATTTTTTCAAGAGAAGGCAATTTTCCCCATCAGTCCATCATATCAAACATTAGTAGTTTGTCTTACTTACTCTAGAGGAAAAATATTCTAACTCTGAAGAATAACACCATATTTATTTTCATTAAACTAGCAAGTATGGATGGAATCTACTTTGCGTCAAGTGCCAGCACAAAGTCTTAGGTCCTGCTTTTAGCTATGATTCTTGTAAGTAATTTTACATCATCTTAGCATCCCCATTGGGAACCACATGCCAGTTTGTGTAAATTGCCTTGAATCATTCAAAGGCTAGGATGAGCAGAGACCAGTCTAGGGGACTGTAGTATTCTACGTATCACATAGATCGTAGTACAGAATCTGTCTAAATATTTCTAGAGATCTGGGTTAAATATATAACTGTAACTAAATGTAAATGATTTCTTGGGAATTCTTTGTTGCTTTTGTAGTGGTAATGATTACTAGCTTAATTAGAAAACTGTCATTATTGGATTTTGAATTGTTTCCTTTCCTTAAACCCACCTACTGTGTTTGGCAATGATTGAAAATACAAATTTTTGTAAATAATATAAATAATTATGTAATCAACTGGTTAATAAGCCAGATAGACATAGTCAAAGAAGCTTGCTGTTTGGGTCAAACTCAACAGTTAGTTCATTCATTCCTTAAGGGTACCAGTTTAATTCTGGATGTCAGCAAACCTGGCAGCTCTCACCCTGTTACGAATTTTATTTAGTGCTCACAAGGACAAAACTTCTTCGACTTTACCAGAAGTTTGCCTGTGTAAGACTTGTGCACTGTCAACAGCTAAGTAAGGATGTCAGGATTCGTCATTAGATGCTATTCAGATGCAACTCAGTAGTGCTATTCAAAACATGTTCTATCCACAGACATCTTTGTAGCTTTGCTTTCATTATTAAGAATGAAGAGAGGCAGGGGGTAAGAATTCACTCTTATATTTGTATATTAAAAGCCCTGTGAGCTCAGAAACTCATATTGTTTGGATTTCTCTTTTTTTTTCTGCTGGAAGTTGATTTAGAGTATTTCCTGTAGCTGAGGAAGAATGGGAGATTAGGGGAGTAGAGCCCATGGAAAATTAAGCTGTGATCAAATGCATGAAAAGAGATAGGCAAAGTTAAACAGGGCACAAGTATCTCTGGAAATGAATGTGAAACTGTCATATCTTTAGTTCTCATCATTTTTAAAACCTCATCTTCTGCTGTTCATAAATCATGTGGTTGCTAACTTTAGGTCTGGCAGGTTGAGACCACTCATCTTTTTTACCTAGTAAGATGTTAATTTACAATAAATCTGCTGCTAAACTGCTGGTTTCTGATGTCATCTTGTGTGGTCTTCAAAACAGGTTAGAAAATGGGAATGTTGATTATCAATTGAGAAATGACTACCAAGAAGCTTATGTCTAAGAACGGGAAATAACTTATATTGTCCCTGTCTTCTCATATGAGCATGTTTGTCGCAGCAGATTTTATCAAACATTTAGAATCTGATTTAAATATTCAAAATAGTATTTTAAATAAAGTTTTTGAAAATTTTAAAAACATTTTTTCTCTTTTGAATGGGGAAAAAAAGCAGTGGAATTAGTCTCTTTACTCATATATTTTTGGGATTCTCCCAGAAATTCTCTCTTTCCTTTGACGGTACCTAAATGCTATTGGTTTGCCAAATACAGGAAGAGATGTATAACAGAGGATGGGGGGCTGTTGTGGGGAAGGAGCTGGTCAATACTGAAGCTAAGTGTATTTCGTTGGATGCTCAGTTGTCAAAATAAGAAAATACATTTCTTTCAGACTGAGAAGTGCTCGTTTCTTAGTTAATTATGCTTATTTGTTATTGAGTGGTCAAGCTGTATTACCCCAGAATTATTTTAACATAGTATCTAAAAGTGGGAGAATCACTGATTTCAATAGAACTAATCAGCAGTCCATAAATATGAGAGAATCTTGTATCTGTGACCTGTTCTGTGACCATGTCTGAGAAAGCATTTAAGCATGCATTTAAATTCCAGAGTAATCTGGAGTGGAATTAAACATATACTGGAGTGCCTTTTCCGAATGTGCTTCTTTTCTAGATAGGCTCCTTTACTGTCAGTTTCTTTCACATGGCAAATATCTATCTTCCTGTAACAGGAATTTGAGGACTTGAGTAGACAGCATGATTCTGCTTCACTAATCTTTTGCTGGTAATATTGCTTAATACTTGCAGGTATAGAGTGTGCAGTTGCTGAAAGCAGATCATTGTTCTTGCACAGCTGCCTCATTTTGCAAAGGCATTAATGTATGAAGTCTTGGACAAATGTGAAATCCTGACTTCCTCCCTGTAGAATATGGCATATTTTTAGCTCATTGCCTGTTACATGCCTGGTATATCGTTCAGGCTGAGACTGAGACAGAAATCAGAACCCATTTGTATGAGGTCAGCTTGTTCTGCACCTGAGGTCTGTATGCACTAGAGGCTGAGTCTCCAGAGGTGGCACAGAGGACTAAGTAAAATTTAAGTTGCCTGAACTCTGGCCGTCATCCCCACAGTCCTGTCCAAGGTTGAGCACTGTACGACACATGGCATCTAAAACTTCAGGACAGAAATAATTTTTACAAGAGGGAAAACTTCATTGCCTATACAGGGCATGTGTCTTCCCAGGTATGCCAATATGTCAAAATAATTGTCTGTAATGCAATGAAATGGGTTACTCAGGCTAGGGAATCCTTGTGTTTCCACATATAAATGCACTAAATAGTCTCTAGCAGACAGTCCCCTGTTCTTCAGCCACTATATGGTCTGACTTGATGCTACCTACATAAATGTTGCATTGGTTTGTGTAATGCAGTTTATACCTGTTCATTTCCCCCAGTTATCTCATATACCCACACTGAGAAGAAACGGTTACATTCTCGATGTCAAAATGACATCGAATGATCATAACATTTTTCTTAGCTGGTACATAAACTTGCACGGGCTCTATCCCATAGTGGTGGAGCTGTATTGGAAATAGGTTCATGGAGAAAGTGATGAAAACTCAGTTCTATCTCCTTGCTTCTGCTTTTTTCCCGTGGTTTTCCACTACTGACAGTGGTGACAGAGGCAAGAATGTCCTCTTGCTTTCTCTTAGCTAAAGCCTACTTCCAAGTACAAAAACCCCAAAGCAACACAAAATAAAACCAAGCCCTTTGGAGGTGTTCATGGCATTGAAAGTGCTCATATGTGTTAATAAGGGCCAGTGTATTAATACAGAGATAGACAGAAGCATTTTTCACAATAGGTCTGTTTGCTGTTTGACGAGTGGTTGTTGAAGCGCACTTAAAAATTTCACTGCATATCTGAAACAGCAGTAGTAGCATCATATAATTAAGGTTATTTTATGTTATGAACAGCGCTTTATCCTACTGATATTCCAGCTGAGACACATCTGTCATTTCTGTGGAGGATGGGTTTTCAGCTGATATTCTAACATAATTTTGCTGATCTTGGTGCATTCTGCAAGCATATTGCACATCCAAAACATTATGTACACAGGCTATCTGTACTGCAACAGGGAGAACTTTCCACATAAATTGGCAGCTACAAGCAGTAGATTTTTATTGCCATTTCTTTATTAAATGCAAAGTACATAAAAGGATGAAATCTGGAGGTTTCAAATACAAGACAGTTAGGAAATGCACACTTATTATGTTCCATAATCAAATGCAGTTGCTGAAACTTAATTTTCTGAAGCTTAGCAGTCCCCTACACCCATGAAATGAGGAGCTCTGCTGCGGAGAAACTACCAAGTTTTTCAGGTGTCTGGAGTCGTACCTAGTATCGCGCTAACTTCCGGGGTTATTTGCAGAAGTCCAGATACAGAAGAGTGCAGTATGTACTCAGCATGCAGTGCGGACAGAAACAGCTGGATTAGATTCTTGGTCAGAAATGCTCAACCGTATAAGGCTCAGTCGAAATGTGCAACGCAAGAATGTTGAAAGCCTGAGTCACAAATACCTGTTGAATGACTCTGTGGCTGACAGTATAAGCTCCAAATGCTGTTGTAGCAGAGCACTCTGTTCTGGCCCTGTTGAGACCACATCTGCCCTTAAAACAGACATATATATTTTAATCTATAAGGTTATCAAGCTGCTAAAATTCAGTGTGGGAATACCTCTTTTACCAGTATAATGAAGCTATTTTTAAAAGCGTATTTCGAAACTAGATATTGTTACCCAAGTACAAATTAGGAAATCACTTGGTCAAAACCTGATCTATTAGGCTCCCCCTATGGTTTTCCTTATCCACTGAAGATACTGCTTTGTGAGTCGAGTGTAGACACCAGGGCCATCAACAGCACCACACTTATTTGCCTTCCCAAAAGCAGTGATGCCTCTCATCACATTATTACATCTTAAAGGTCCACCAGAATCCCCCTGGAAAAAGGGAAAGAAAATTGTCATTCAGATTTACAAAAGCTAAAAAATGCTTCTTTTAAATAGAATTTGCATCAGTTGCATGGAGGAAATGTAGATGGTACTATTGTGGATTTCTTTTTTTCCTTTTTGGAAGGTAAGGTTTTCATTAGCAAAAAAGGAAAAAAGACTTCAATCTGATCTTTCATGTATGACTAATGGGAAATGAATCTAGGTCAATGCCAAGGAATTGTTAGTCTTTTTGAATATGAAAACAAAAAGCTGGAAACTTTCCTCTTGAAAAGCAGAAAGTCTCTAGAAATTGGTACCTTTTTTGTAACTTTGTTAAGTCAATATTTAAACCTTTTAAAATGTGGTAGTTCTTACACAGTTGTGCATTTGAGCTGGGGCCCAGTCAAAATGCTTTTTATCAGCAGAACCTGTTTCAAAGCCCTGTGACATCAGAGAAGTTGTTCCATTGAGGCTGGCTGCTTGAGAATGGGCTCATAAGCTATTTTGAGGAGATCTTTTAATTAAAATAATTTTATTGAAAAACAGAATAGCTATCTTCCATGCCTGAATAAACCCACAATATCCTAAGTTTGTGAAGGTAAATTTGTCAATTGGAAGTTCTGATTTTAAGGCTTAGAAGAACAAGCCTTGGTAAATTCACTTATTTTTAATAAAATTCTTCACTGAACTGAAGAGAGGCAGCAATTATAAATGTGTAAAATCTAGTGCTTTATATTTTATTTTTAATATAATCTATCTGGATATAGGCAGTAAATATACTCACAGAACACGAGTCCTTTCCTCCATTCTTAGCCCCTGCGCATATCATGTTGTCTGTTATAACAGGGTTTTTTTTATAATGCTTGTTATCATTGCAGATTTGCCTACTGATGACAGTGATATTGACCTCCCTCAGGGTATCAGATAACGTTCTTGGCTGATTGTGAGTTTGTCCCCATCCTGCTACTGTGCAAGTTGTTCCCGGTTTGGGATCATCATCCGAGGTAGGCAGGGGAATGAGTTGCACAGCTTTAGTAATTTTCGCTCTTTTCTGAAGCTGTAGAAGTTACGGAAAATAGTTATTAAGAGGCAGAGTCTAACAGAGGCCCCTGCATGTTAACTATTGGATTGTTTCCATTATGGTAATGGGGAATTACTGCAACCCCTTTTTGAGATTCCTCAGTTCTTTGTGACAGGATTTATGCAATCGATGTAAGAATGAGGAAAATGAATATTCTTTGTCTCATGGAAACCCTTTTAGATTCTGCTGAAATATTAGCTCTAAAAAATACCCTATTTTACTTCTCTGTCTCTCAGACCTTTGGGAGGACAAAATAGCACTAATCACTGAAGCTGACAAAATTGAGAATCAGAGAAGTCACAAATTTTTAATTAGAACTGTTTTTCAGACAGAACATTAGGACTTAACCAAATTATTTCACACTGTGTGTGAAGTACACTTCTTTCTGTGGACAATCTTTAGTCTTTCACTGAAAAGCCAGAAATAATATCTTGGTCAAGCTCCAGAATTTTCGTATTTCTAGCATTGGCATGCATTACAGGAATTGTTGATTGCCTTAGTTCCCAGTGCATCTCAAGTTCCCCAGTCTGCTGGATTAGCAGACCATACTATATCACCCCAGAAAAAGAGTTACCAGAAACTTCCTTGGCTCATCTCGCTCACAAGAAGGAAGAAACTGGTACATCGTAAGAGGTGCCTATTGCATAAGTGATGTCTAAGTATATACCTGCAGCAGCATAATGTCATTTTCCTTACAGCTGGAACAGTAGCATGGGTAGCGAATTTGATTTGCAATCCTAAAAACCTGTTTTTCTCTTTCTCGTGATTTCTGTGAATGAGCTCCAAGAACAACTCTGCCTCCTTCCCTGAGAAGAGAGACAACATGGTTAGTGGGATTCACTTGCTGTAACTCTGTAATTCTTTGCTGTTAAATGTGGTGCTATGATGTCCAGCAGCTACAGAATCTCTTTTCTCATGCCTGAAAAGCAACAGTAATTTAGAAAAATATGAAGGATTACCCTGTTTTTACAAGTAGTTAAAAAAAATTGACTCAGTAAATCAAAATTGACGCTATCCTATTTTCAGCTTCCCAAGACTATAGACAGGGTTCAGGTACCTGACTCTGAACCTACCCCTGTTGTTTCCCTTTGGGAAGTGAATGAGAGGTGGATACATCAGCTTTGCTGTGATGTCTGCAATTTGTGCTGAAAATTTTGGACAGTAGCTCACAGCACTGTTAGTTCAGAGATCATCATGACTGGATTGAATTGTACCATTGCTTTGCCCTAACACTATTTCAACACCGTTTTCTGAGTCCATGTGAGACGTAGCTCATTCCCTTTCTCCAACTTGTTCTGCAACTTCATATACTTACTAGATACTGAAGTGGTGACAGCTGTGCCTGCTGGGCCTCTCTGGTATAGAAACCAGGAGTCTAGCACTCCTTGGTCAAGCACTCCAAGCAGAACTTTGTATGAGACCACAAGTATAGCTGGTTGTGGGAGAACAATGTATGTTACAGCTGAATGGGAGAATATTCTTTGAGCAGATATGTAGGTTGGCCTACATTTGCAACTTACTGCAGCAAACACAACCCTGAGGAAGAGATTGCTCCTTTCCTTCAGCTATTACAACCTGTCTGACTGTTGACTGAGCATCATTAGGTTAATTATTTATTGTATTTTCTCTTAAATGCAATCTCATTTGGAAACAGTCTTTACCTTATGTTAATATGACAGCTTTTGGGCCCTATGCTGTCTTTGTAATAGGCCCTGTATACCTCCCTGTTTGGATGGGGACAGGAGAGATGGATACATTTCTCTGATGTCTGCAGAGTCCAGTGATTCACTGGTCCTGGGCAGGCCATTGACAGAGTCTGTGTGAGGTCTGGCTCAGCAGCAGCTCCAGTCCTGCCCGCAAAGGCAAGGGGTAGGACCTGTCATTTAAACCTCACGTTTTGCCTTGCTGAGGGACTCTGCGGGGCCAAACAGCCATTTGCATCTTGCGTCAGAGAGGAAGAAGAAAGGTTGGCTGACAAACCAACATATCCATCTCTCAGTGTCTCCTGTCATCTGTCTGGAGGATTTTTCCTCCTGTATAACTGCATACTGTCTCTTTCTGTGCTGAACTGCATATCTTTTACAGAAGAAAATGACAAGAATTTGTTTCTGTTTTCTGAGCAGCGATTTAAATTGGCCAGTCTTCTGGCCTAGTGCACTGGTTGCCTGAGAAAACAGGGATGAACCTTTCCCCCAAATTCACTACGTCAGTGTTGCTATTCTGTGCTTGCATGCAGCTAGAAGCTTGTAATATATCTCTTCAGAATCAGTGAAGATCAGTATACCTTGTAATTATTTTTTACTTGCTGAAGCACGTTTGTCAATATAAGTTATAAAACACAGTAATCAGAACATGATCATGGTCATGCTAAATGCGCAAAATCACCAGGGATATTAACTTTCCATCTTGAATAGAGACGCCAGATACTCACTAAGGACAATCTCTGAATCAGAGTAAGAACTTACACCTTACAGTGGGCAGCTGTTAACACCCAGTCTTCCTTGATTAGAGCTCCTCCACAAATAAGTTCTCCCTTTGTTCCTTGGATTAGGGCCATAAATGGTCTCGAGTGTGGTGTTACTTCACCTCCTCCAATGATATCCACACACAAACCTAAAAATAAAAACAAGCCACAATACACACAGCTGGACTAACAAATACTGTAAGACACTCAAAGTCTTAGAAAAAACAGTTGATGTAATTACAAAGTATACAGACACACAAGTATGTATATATGTAACAATGCTGGTGTCCAGGGTAGACTTAAAATTGCTCAGCAGTACTACTTCTGTATGTTTTAGTGGGACCAAAATTAGATTAGTGGGGTGAGCTTTGACAAAAAAACCACAAAATTATTGTTGCTTTTGCACAGATTTCTTTTCCTGAAGTTTGCTATGATTAATTTCTTAGCTTTCATTGTGAGTAACAACCTCGTATCTGCCATGTGATAAATGTTGTACAATGTGTGACTTACGCGGACACCTGGGAACTGGGCTATATCGTGTAAGTCATGTTACATGAACCTGTTTTTCAGAAAAACAGAAAATCAAAAGATGAACGTACGCGGCTACCTCTGGAGAGAAAAGTCAGATAAACGTTAATTCCTCTGAACTCCTCCAAATAGCCTATCTTCTGTGCAGCTTGAATTGATACTACTCATTCAGAAATTATTTTGTTTGCATGAAAGACTATACACATGCAGACAGTGGAAAAGAGCTAATAATAAGAACTGAAATAATAATTGTGTCTACTTCCTTTACATTGATACATGGTAGCTTAACTGGAAGTCTGTACGTCAGCATTTATCTTCAAAAGGATCAAACTGGGCACTTACCTCCACGAATTACCAGGATAATGACAGCAGCAGAGGTGGACAAAGTATGGAAGGCTCCCATGATTTCTGTCTGGTGTTCCCCCTTAGTCACCGTTTAATATATATATCTAAATTAAAAGGATGTGGGTTTTGTTTTTCCTCTTAAGGACATTTGACATTTGTAACCGTGACAAAGGCAAAAAACCTCCCCAACAGTGTAGCTTACCACAGAGGTGTTAGTGAGAAATCGCGTCATCTGTTGTGGTGTGAAGACAGGATCTGTCCCCCTTCATGTTCTCTCTGTAGCATTTGCAAAGAGCTAATATATGAGTACTGGCGTGAAACCCTGCAAGCCACTATGTGTCCAGTTACACAGCGGGGCTCAGCTCACATAAATCTAGGCTTGACTCAGTTGCCCACATGAAGATATATTCTAGACATATATTCTAGACACCCCAGGTGGCCTCCAGGTCAGAGATGAATCCCAGCCCATTCCCCATTATAGAGTTATCTGTGCTGTTCAGGAGCACCTCAGGGCCAAAGAATCTGATGCTTGCTCCTTTCAGCATCTGATCCTACCTCATTAGCTTTGTACTTGATGAGCATCCATATAGCACTGAGTGTGGTTTAGTAGCCTAGAGCTAAGAGTAAATGCCATTTAAAGTGTCTTAAGGTGTCTTAGATCTGCCTCCTGGTGCAGAAGTCTTCTGCAGATGCTGTGTCAAATGTGCCAGCCCTGTGCCCATATCTGGGAAACCCAGGGTATCTCAAATGCATAGTTTTAGGCAATGGAATTCGGTCCAGAAAACTGAATAAATCTTATTAGACCCTTGTAAAGTCACAGTTCCTCACTTCTAAATATATACCCAAATAATAGAAATAACTTCCGTCAATATTAAACAATTTGGAATATCAAATATTCTATCAAATATTAACTAACTAGATACATTCAGTAAAGTGTCAGTACCACGCAGCCTGGAAGGTTTCTTGAAGACTTGAGCCCCACTACAGTCAGCCTGCAGAAAGCTTCTCTGCTCTGTCTGTATCACATCTTTGAGCTCAGTTGGCCCAGCCTGATTGAGTTTTACCTGTAGAAGTCCTTCGACAGACAGCTGGCTCAAGCTTGCTCTTGCCCTCCCTTCTAGGACAGAGGGTAATTGTTCGTGATTTCTCTGAGGAAGGCAGATGCGGAGCTATTTTTAGAGATAGCAGAGCTCTTTGTCACTGCTGTGCCTCATCAGAGACACTGTCATCTATGTGACATGGTGACAGCTCCATGCACTGCAAAATCACACCAAGCTTTTAATTTTCTTTTACTTTTCTTCTCACTACCTGCACATCCCCTGTATCTATCAACAATTTGTAGCACTGGTGTTCTTTTTTTTCCAATGTTCTCCCCAAAACAGTATCACCAGGTATGATAGATACCGTTCCTTCATTTATCACTTATAAATAGTTGCCAAAGTCTGATTTAATGACATTTTAATTAGCAGTCTTACCATACTGAAGCTGTTTCCTCTCTGAACTATGCACAGACATGATCAGGATGAGCACTTGTGAGCAAAAATCCTATACACTGAGATCTGCTTAAATGCATAGTACTACAATGATTTATCCTTGGATATTGCTATATGAGGTGCCATGTCTAGTGAGAAGAGGTTTGGTATGTATCATCCTAAATTTACTTGATGTATTCTCAAGAAAAGCCTATTTGGGAGACACAGAATAAAACATTAGCAAATGTTCCTAGATGTTTTCCAGGCAACTAGGATAAATCTATGCCTACCATCTAAAAACAAATCTTCTATAGCCTGTTTATATTTTTTTCAATATCTAAATGTACTTCTGTTTACTTCTAAAGCTATTTTTCTGTAACTCCATAGGTATTAGCATACCCATGCCTTTTTAAAAATCCCCTCTAATCCTGAGAGATACCATATACATTGCTAATTAGAATTAGGAACATGTAGTCTAAAACGCTGTTTGATAACTGCTGATCACTTTCTCTTCAAGCTCCTTCAGAGCAGCAGCTCTGACTATCACATAGTCTTAAGATTGATTGCATAGGTATTAAAGATCAGATCGATATACACATAATCAGCCCTTAGTTTTGTACCCAAATGCTTTTGTCAGAGTGTCCTCTTCAGCTTATAACTCACATAGATGAGGCTGAAAAATTGACGTCAGATTTTAGGGTGTGCAACAAGTTGGCTGAGCTCCTTTGATTATGGCAATATAATTATGGTCAAGTTTAGATTTTATTGGCCTTTTGCATGTAAAGGGAAACCTCAAAGCAAAACTTCCTCTTTATTTAAGTGCATTGTCAAATTCTTTTATTAGCTCTTCTACTGCATAAGCAATTGGTCTTCAAGAGGACTGACATATGTAAGCAAAATGCTCCATCCTTTCCCCTGCAGTGCCCACGAGGCATAGCCACTCTCTCAGCAGAAACCACTCCCTGAGTAAAAGAACAACGAGTCTACCCAGCTTCTATTTCTAGCCTTTGCTTTTGAGGAAATTCCCCATGGGCGTTAAGCCCATGGAGTCAGTGGATCACTTTCAGCTCTATTCTGTACTGCGTCGAATGCTTCTATCCCTTATCTCATACTCAGTTGTTTTGATCATTTCGTTTCCCCAGTGACTGTGCTCCTTTTTCCTTCATGCTGCTTTCTGTGGTGCTAAAGGTGGACATGGGGTGCGATTTTAGGAGACCAGTTCAGGAGGCCAATTTAAACCACAGCTCTAAACCTTCCAGAGCCACTGGGTACCCGATTTCAGGCAGTGTCCTAGCTCAGCCACAGGGCTGGGGAAGGGCGGCAGAAGAGTGGTGCAGAGCGGGCAGCTGCCAGCACCATAGCAAGGCAGAGCGGGGATGCCTTCTCTGTCTCCAACCTGGGCTGCTCCTCCCCAACCCCACACCAGTGTGTTTGCCCTCAGTGGTTGGGAGCAAAGTCCCAGAGACTTGCTGGGGAAGGGACAGGACATATCCTGGGGATGCCTATTTTACTTCCTGCTCTGATACCAGTGTCTCATGATGTTTACCTGTTGTCTTTTCTGCCTCAGCTGTTTGCTCAGCTTCCCTATTTTCACCTATTTACTGTGTGATATCAAAGAAAAATGTGGTAATACAGGAATACAAGTAGATACAGTTAACTCAGAGAGTCCTCAAAGCTTTGTAGTGAATCAATGTTACTTCTGTGAAGGTGAATGTACTTGGCAGAAGGAATCCAACATTAGATGTTAAGGTCTGGAAACACAAGCCTTCTCTTGTCTGGTCAGAATATGGGTGTGTTGCCCATTTTGTCCCTTATGCTGCTTTCTAAGCTAGCCACTTAGTGGGAGGGCAAAGCCATACAGGACTCAAACATAATTATGCCTTTAGGATCTTTTTTGCAGAGATAACCTCCAGGGGGTGAATAATCCCTGGATTAGCTGGAGGATGGAAAGTGATTTTGGGGTAACTTGATCTGGCTCTTTTATGAGCTGATAAATTCTAAGAGTCACATGTTTTCTTTTAAAAGAGGTTTGGAAGAATCTTCTGAAATATGAAGTGTGCTACGTTACGTTGCATCATGTACATGTTTTCAAACTGGGCTATAGCTAGTAAGATTCAGTGCCACAGAAATAAGCATTTCAATGCTATAATCTCATTCAATAATCTGGAGAGCTACTGTTAGAGCTCTAACTCTTGAATAAAAATGAGAGCTAGCTATATTGGGCCAGTTACATTTCTGATTCTTTTTAAAGGTACTTAAGATCATATTAGGCTTTTTAAGTTCTTCACACAAGGGCATGCTTTTTTTTTTGTAGTGGTTTACCGGCAAGGCGTGCAAAACATGGGTGCAGACACAGAGGTTTGTAATACAGAAGCGTCTCTCTCACTACTGTGTCTTTTTATCTTTTTCTTGTGAACACTGATGAGGTATTTTGTTTGCATGTGACACGTGCGTGCTCTAGGGTTTTCTGCATCGGGATCCTGCACCCTCAGAAATTATTGCTAAGAAAATACATGTATGTAGCTTGTCTTTTGTGTCAGGTGTTCCTAAACTTATCAGACAACAGATGCCTGCCAATTCTCAGTGGCTCTTGTAAACTTCGTGTATGAATCTTTTTCAGCCTTTCAACTGAAAATGTGACCTGAGCAGTATAATTCTGCAAAGATTTTGCTGGCTACTGCTGTATCTTGGTCTGCAGTTTGGGAGTTACTTTTGTACTCTACATGCCCTGACTTTTCCCTCTCACTGGTGTTCTGTGAAGCCTTGTCATGTGGCACTTATATTTGTTCTCCCATTGTTCACCTGCTTGAAGATGGTAATTTTCATTCTTCTCGCCTATTACCTTTTTTTTTAATTCAAAGTTGAAAAAGTATTGAATTCTCTGACACTTAGGTTTTATTATACATTCACCCCATGTAATGCTCAGGAATTTTCTTATGTGCTTGTTTTCTAATATAATAACTGTGGTGAAGAGCTGCTGAAGTTCCGTAAGACTTGCACCAATTAATTTTGACACATGTTGAGGATTCAAGAAACAGGTTTTAAAGAAACCTGAAGAAAGAACCTCAAGAAACCAAGCTGCAGTTAAAATAATGCAATATTAATGATCGAAAGCGAAACGTCAAGAGAGGGAGCTATTCACAAAACGTTTCAACTACCATTTCCTGTAGGGGACATTTAAGTAGAAGAGACTATCGTAATTTACAATACTTTTGTCAGTAAATAGCAGCAGCTATGACAAACCACCTGTTAGCTCTCCTGCTCTCTCTAATTGCTGTTATCCTACCCCCCAGATCTAAGTACTCTTCCAAGGATAAGAATATCCAAATTCCCACTTCCTGTGGATAACACGTAACATAATTGCACTTCTATTGCATTTCAGATAGCTGCATGGACATTATCGGAGGACACGTTGTGCATCCTCATTCCTGGCCTTATATGGCTGCTATCCAGAGAAGGAATTCAACTGTGTGTGGAGGAGCTCTTGTGGAAGAGCAATGGGTTTTGACAGCAGCGCATTGCAAGTAAATATCTTATACTGGGGCAATTTTAACTCTGCATTGAGGTGAGGCATGGTGTGCAAGCCTGTAAGTAAAGAACGGTTGGTATTGATTTTTTTAAGAATTGTTAAAAGCTGCAGTTCTCTCACTAAACTAATCTAAGAACTTGTCATTCAAAGTTCTTTTGTGAAGTACTGATCTGCATTGTGTACAGTTACCTTCATTAGTTAGATCCTGCCAATGTTACAGGATACAGACTGTGCTGATAAAAGACCAAATTCATTATTTATGCGTCTGAAACAGCAACGTCTTAGAGAAGGGGATACATTCCAAAGTTCTTTAAACAATTCTTACCTGTGTGCCTGGGACTAAGCACTAAAACAGCCTGAGAGATGAAGCTGAATTAGGTGGAAGCACTGATCATCCCATTTTATGTGACCTGAGCTCACAAAAACTGAGTCAGTCATGCATGTGACAAGGAGCCTTGTCCTTTTGACAAGTCAAATGTGAGCACAAGCACCCCTTCCCCAAGTGGGATACCCCAAGGCTGGCACAGCTGTTGAACAGGTGGCTGAGAGTAAGGAGGACATCTACTGTTCATATTAGGAAGTAAAATGCCCTGGGTTTGGTAAAATGTTCTCTACATTGTATTTTAGTTGTCTGGGTTTTTTCTGTATTTTGAGTACCTAAAACCAACCAATTACAATAAACCTGTGCAAATCTGACCTCCTCAAACACAGTAGGGGCAGTTCGGCCAGGCTTCTTCCATCAGTTAGTCTGAAGTAGAGGATACAGCTCCTTCTTTCTAAGTGAATTTTACTTTCACACTCTTTCAGCTGAATCAGGTTTTGTTGCGTTTTTTGTAAGGGTAGAAATATTTACCCATAGCATGTGCTGTTTTGGACATTTACAAAACAAAAGCCAAGCCTTCCTCTTTGGAATTAAGGGATTTTTTGATGGGAACTGGAGTCTCTCTTCAGATTTGGGAGCTATTCAGTGGAAAGGGCACTGATTGTCTCTGGTCCTCTGGAGAGTGTGCTCTGGTCACTGGTTTAGTTTTCTAACAGGCACATCGGTTTGGGCTGACTTCGAGTCATTGTCACTGGGGCAAACTGAAACAACATCTGTCTGGTCTCCTGCTCCTGAACTGTATGATGATGCCCATGCGAAACCCACCCATGCCTGTGCTATGTCTAGACCATTCTTAATGGGTGCAATTGCAGTGCGTGTAAGCCTTCCTAAGTAATGAATACTATGTGATAATCACTTCTGAAATAATTTTTGTCTTAGACAAAATAGCATGAATCCAGCAACAAGAATTTCTGTGTGGCCTGCAAACAAGCTGTCAGAGACAGGGACGAGGTGGCAGTGGATTTTTTCTGCCCTCCCCCTTCTCTGTATGCACAGTTGCACCTCTGTTGGGGATGATACATGAAAGAGTCCCAGGGGTGGAGTTTTGTTAGTCTTATATCATTCTCACTGTGTAAGTGTGCTTTGTAGATAAAAGGAGAAATTTTTAGGATCCGGCACTGACTTTGCAGCTATTTTCACAAGCAAACATTCACATACAAATAAAAGAATTGTATCTTTCAGTGAGACGTGCATCTGGAATGAAGAAAATATATTTTTTTGTTTAGACTGATAAAGTCTTCATTCTGGTTTGAATAAGTTATCCTCTGTGTAGTGAGATTGTGTTCTGAAGATGAAGGACAGGAAACCAGCAGTATGTCTTCTGGCAATGTCATCTTACTGGGCTGCATTAAGTTTAGCAGGGCAAAATGAAGAAAGGCAGACTCTAATAAACAAATTTCTGATGATACTCGGAGAGCTTGGGGGAGAGGGAGATTTATGAGTTGCTTAACTCTTACTGTTTATTAGCAGGAACTGGATACATAACTCTCTTTGGGTTTTGGCAGTCTCCCTTTTTAATATTCACTATAGGGGTGTCTTGAGTTAGGCAATGCCATCCTTCTTCCTTAATGGACTGAATCCTGTATTTAGTGAAGTTAAGGACATAACGCTTACTAACATTAAAGATGTCTACTTAGGCAGACCACTTACTTGTATGCATAATGCTCAGAATGAGTATTGAGTATTGATGTGTATACTGACATCCCATTGATGTCAGCATGACAACCTACATGCTATTAGTCAGGCATGTCTCAGTCATTTGCAGGATTAGGTCATAAATCCAAAGGAGACAATTAAAAGATTAATGAAAGGCATCAGTACCAGCTGTCCTTGTGCAAGGCACTCTCCTTAAAATGTCAGTAGGCTTTTTCATGAAAATAATTCCAAACTCTGGAAGTCCCTGAAGGTCAGCTGTCACGTTGTTATTTCACCAAACTAGATTTACAGTAGAGAAATGTTACTTTGTAGAGGAAAATACAGGATCATATCAAAACATCAAAATGAACAATATCTTTCCCTATGTTTTAATCATGTTGGTGTAAAATGAAATTGTGAGTATTATGGTACATGTCTTTTGATTATCTTGAGAGATGTTGCTGAGTTCCAGTAGTGACCTTCTCTGCTGTACTGTCTTTAAATTACAGATTAAACAAATCAGAAGTTAGAGTTATTCTTGGAGCCCATCAAGCATCCATAGCTGAAAAAGAACAGCAGATATTTAAGGTTATGCACTACTTTCCTAATCCTCAGTTTGGCAGATCTTCCAAGAAAAATGATATAATGCTCCTCAAGGTATTGTGTTAATTACTGTTGTATTATTATAAAAGGAATTTGGCTGATGATTGTTTTGGCTGTTCTTTGATATTGAAGAATATATTGTTTGGATAGCTTAACAATATCACAGAACACCTTGCTTTTGGTTGTATTAATCTAGATAAGGTTACAGGATCACTGGCACTGTGAGCAAGGATGTCATTTCAAGCCCATTCTCTCAAACTCCCTTTAACCCACTTACTGCAGCAACCCCTCCAAAACCCCAAAACACATTCTTCAGTAATTTTCCAATGGCAGTGCTAAAGGATGTGTGCAATGGAGTCTGGGTCACAGCTGTATCCCAACAGGATCCCTTGTGCTGGACTAAGCAAAATCGGGGATGAAACTTACTGTTAATTATTGGGGGTATGGATAATATATAGATGAATTCAGCTCTAGGAGCTCAGAGTGGTCACATAGTGAGAAGGCTCAGGATATCACAGAATAAAGCATGGAAAGATGTCCTTGCCAATGTTATTGTCCTGGATGCCAAAGTGGGGCAGGTCTGTAAGAATTTCCTGCATACCAGCTCCTGCTCAGCCTGGCTCATGCCTCACATGTCCCTGCACTGAGAACTCTGTTCATCCAGCACTGAGATTGACATGGAGGCAGCCATGAGTGTTTTGAATAGGGAGAGGGCAGTATCTATGTGCGAAACCTGTAGATAGTCAGATGGTTCTGGAGGACTGCCTTCCTGGTACCAGCAGTTTCAGTGCTGACCCAAAGTCCCTGAGAAAGGTAAGGCTTGTATATCATCTTGCCTATACCTTTAGAAACATCATGACTTCAGTATGATGCCAAAGAAGTCTTTGATGGATATTTATTCAGGCTGTGCTTTAATGTTATGCCTGTGATAATGAAGAAATAGTTTTATGTAAAAGATCAATACACATATTTAAAATAATTGACGAGGTACAGTATATTATGGGTATTACCATACTTCTGAAATAATTGGTGGAATTATATGAAAAAGGAAGGGATGACTTGAACCTGATTTCTAATAGTTAGAGGGTTTCACCAGTTTGATATGACAATGATACAGAGAGGAAACTAGCTATGTCCTTTTCTGGAACTAACTGGAGCATTTACAGACTTCTGTGCTCACAGCGACTTGTCACTCTCCAACTGTGAGAAGCTCCTTCACCCCGATGTTAGTGAGCATTCTCCATCTGCTTCATTGCAAAGGTAGATGGGTTCATTTCACTGGCTTCTCCTGTGGCCACCAGCAACTTATCAGGAGCACCAGGTTATTTGTGAACACAATACTAAAATGGATCGCTAGGAAGTAGTATTTCTAGAGCTGGAAGTTACAACTCTGTTCCAAAATGATATAGATACCATAAAATCCCTTGTCTGAATTTGACAAAGGAGCAGGAATAACATTAGTACTGGGGCTCACCTCCCATCTCTACAGTTCTGCTATAACCGCGTACTAAGTGACTTGGGATAAACTCTTCCACTCTGGAAATTCCCACCAGCACTGGCAATAATAAACTGTAAGGATTTTTTGGATAAACTTGTGATTTGTTGGAGTGCCTTTTTTAAAAGGTATAAAGCCAGAATCGTTTAACTGACAACCATTCAGCAACATGTATAACCACCTGTGAAATGAATCATGGTGTGGTGATTGTGTGTAAAACAGAAAATGTCTGTTCAGTAGCTATGAGCCCTTACCAAGCACACTGAGAATATATGTTAGTGTTTTACTGTGCTTTCGTTTACAGGCTTAAATTGGCCTCTGCTGAAGGATGTATCTTTCAGGTAAAGGCCAACAAAACACAGACAGTTTGGATCATTTAAGCCCTTTTGAATCTCCCAGAGCAAAAACCTGGCAGTCTGAAGAGTTCAAGACCTCATTTTTCTCCAATTATGTTGCTGCTGTCCTGTCTAATTGGTTATAGCTTTTGTTTTCATCTTTGTTACTGGGTACATTGCACTGTGTTTTGAGATCTTTCTTTGTGTCAGTCAAGCACCAGAGTGATTTCAACACAGAAGTGGCAGGTTAGGTTCTTGAATAGGACATAGATCCAACAGCCTAAGTCCTGTGCAGGTTTTTAATTTCCTACAGTAATCAATGGGAAGCTGGGCTTGAACTCACTACTGCTGCCATAGATATGGAATTGCTATACACACACCACGGAAATTCTTTTGGATTTGCAAAGGGGCAATTAAGCTCAGGATCAGTTCCTAAACATTGAAAAGTGATTGATAAGGAAACTATTCGTAGAATAAGACTAAACACCA
Source organism: Burhinus oedicnemus (assembly GCA_008921705.1). NCBI lineage: Eukaryota > Metazoa > Chordata > Aves > Charadriiformes > Burhinidae > Burhinus > Burhinus oedicnemus. Next base: position 2,456,182 of record VFFE01007677.1, on the reverse strand, counting down.
GTTGAAAGTAGATTATGCTTCCCTTCCTTTCTGCATGAAAAAGCATTTTTTCCTTCTTTTTTCCAGCTGAATGGTACTGCAAAGCAGAATAAATATGTTCAACCTTTGTCTCTGCCTGACTCATATGAAGATATCAAACCTGGCACAAAATGCAAGGTGGCTGGCTGGGGAGTCACATCTTCAGGAAAGCCATCAAAATATCTTCGGGAAACAACTCTTAAAATTGTCGGTAGAAAAAGCTGTGAGAGCAAATATAGAAAGTACACAAAAATAACCAGCAATATGTTGTGTGCTGTAGAGGGAAAAAAATATTCGAAGGGAGATGCTTGCCAGGTAAGAAGCGAAGTTACAGGAGGGGATGTGCTTTTAACAATGGTTCCCTTTTCACTGGCAATAAAGCAGGACTAGACACTTAATGAGACTGATCAGATTCACAGTGATTTTAACCACATTTGTAAGAGACTTTATTGCTGTGAAAAAGACATGTTAAAACGTTGAGTACTTTAGGTCAATGTGCACAAGAAGATAGGAAGTATGGTAATTTGAGTCTGCAATTATCTCAGTTCAGGTGCATTTCTTTAGCTAAGCTGCTCTCCTTAGGCACCACTTGTAGTTAACAGAGAAAAAGTACTTTCAGGGTCTGAATCATTTTATCCTTTCCAGGTGTCATCGTCTGAATAGTACAGAATTAACTGTACACTCAAAAGTACTGTTTGGATCTTGCTTTTGATGTCTTTTGTGCCAAGTCCAGAAGGGCTAATTGCTAAAGAAGTGAGAATCAATTTATACCATTTTATGCCAATAAAAAATACCTTTTGAAATAGAATTATGATAGCACTATGCTGGTCTACAACATTTACATCAAAGGCTCCCTCAGGCTTGAAAAGAAACCTCTCCTTTTACCTCACCGAACTCCCATGAAGTGAGGTAAGCCAACTGATTAATTTCATAGGTTGGAGCAGGTTAGAAGCAACATTTCCAAACATGCTTATGCGCTGCAGGTGGCACTGCGTGCTCTTCTGGAGACCAATGACCACACATTGATAGTGTCTTCTATTTTGTGTTCCAGGGAGATTCAGGTGGGCCGTTAATCTGTGCTGATTGATACAGTGGGATTGTTTCTTTTGGAAAAGGATGTGGAAGAAGAGACATGCCTGGAGTTTATACGCGACTGACTGAAAAATATATTGACTGGATAAAAAAAATAATTTCCCTTCACAGAGATCCATGAGACAGGCAAAACAGTTTTAATAAATACTTTGCTGTGTATTAGAACTAGATGCTGCTACTTTAGTGCTCCACCTTTAAAAAGTACCTCCCAGCTTTACAGCTTTACTAACACCACCACAGCTTTATGAGAACAGTTAAAAATATTCCCCTTTGTACAGATAACATTTGCTCATCTTTAGTAGGAAACTGCTTCTTAGAAAACACAATTTGTTTTGAACTTCACCTACTTCTTAGTGTGATGGGAAAGTACCGCTCACCTTACTCATTGTGCCTGGGATAAGGCAACATTTTTTAATATGTACTTACAGAAAAATTTCAGATTGATAGTGAATGAGATGTCTGCTGAATGAGAAAAAACAGAACAAAAGCTTTAAATGTTCAAATATTTCACTGTAATGTTATTCAAAATCAAATACTTCAATTTTCCATTACTAAGTATTTATTTAACTAAATTCATTTTCAAAGAGTTAAAGTATTAAACAGATAAACAGTTTTCCAATTGGTCTTCCTTTATGACAGAGAAAAAAAAAAATTCTCTTTTTTTCCCTAGATTATTTTCCTTTTTTTTTTTTTTTTGTGATCAACAAAATCATCTCTTCTCACAGCTTGGTTCATGATCTCACCCTTTCAGTGAATGGTCTGTTGAAAAAAGTATAAATACTGATTGCAATGGGAGTAATTACACTTCTCTAACACAGTGCCTATGTAACATCTGTCAAAACAAATAGGAGTTTTGCTATGGATTTCAACGGACCTCTACTAACAGAAGGACCTGCTGTGTTTCTGAAGAAGCCTGTGGTTAGCTTGGTGTATTCCTATTATCTTCCAAATATTCTCAAGATCTTTTTTTGCCAACAGTTTAGAAGTGACCATCTGCTGGGCTTCTCTGCTTCTTTGGTTATTGCATTAATATGTACCAAATACTGTAAGCTTTGGGACGTTGCAGAGGCATGAATAAATAACTCCAACACATCAACACAATGTCCTTGATTATTGACCAGCAGCTGTGTCACTGCACTGAGCAGAGCACGCCCTGTCTCATAAAGGCTATGCAGACAACGGAGCAAACGGACACCACAAAGCTGGGTTGGTTGTCAGCCATGGTGCAATAAAACCCGCTGATGTGGAATACGGGGGCTTGATCCAATTCTCACTGAAGGTGATGGGAAAATCTTTAGAGATGCCAGTGAGAATTGGCTGAGGCCTGGAACATAGACAGCAACTGGGAAAAACTGAGGGAAAAAAGGGGAAGCGATATGTAAGTGGAAAGAAGAATATACCACTGTTAACACTTTTCAGCTGGGGGTCTCGGAGGATGTTGGAAACACAAATTAGTCTCTTTCACCTTTGTAAGGTAAATGACAGCAAGGATATCCTTCTGTCCATCTCACAGGAGACTTTTTACACCCTGCAGACCAATAACAGCTCATTGGTGTTTAACCTGTCAGAAGCAAAGATTTCACTTGCTTTGTTCACGTGAGCAGTGGCTGTATCTCAGTCACTGATGGGAAGTAATGAGTGATAGAGTCTGGAAACCATAACCCAGCAGGTTAGTTCCACTTCAGATATTGGACTTTGTCTGTGTGATCTCCTGTGATGACTTTATTTCATTTACAGCATCTTTTCTTCTTTCATGGGCAATGTAGCAGGTGGAAGGGCATTACTGCTAGGCCCTCAGGGTACCACCAGGCCCTATTGCCCCTGCCCACCCCCAGGGCCTCCTCCCTCACCCGCCCACAGCCCAGGACCCCTGTCAACCCCTGTTGTCATCAGCCCCTGCCCCAGCAATGCTCCAGCAAGGCCGGTCTCCAGCTCCCCTCAGCCTGGCCCTGCCTGCCATGGGCCCTGCTGAGCCAGGCCTACCCACAGGCCAATGTCCCGGCCGGGCCTTGGCCTGTCCCCAGGGAGGTTTAGGAGCAGCAAGCAAAGCAATAACCTTGACTCATTTTCTGTCCATCCTGAGGCAAGCAATGTCTTTATTCCACCACATGTAACAGGAGGGAAGTCTTTGCTAGCGTTGAAATCCTCTTGTCTTGAGAGAGTGCCTGCCCATCCACCCCTCTGGGTGAGGAGTGGTCTGGGCCAGGGAGCATGGTAGGAGTTTTGCAGTGGGGCTGCAAAATGCCCCACAGTCTGCATTTTATTAGCACCCTGTGAAAGCACACAGTGGAAGGATGACCAGCCAGGGGTATGCAAATATCCAGGAAAGGTTGAGTGTTGGCTAAACAAGGTGACCGCTGGTGTCACTCACTGCTGAAACCACTGCTGGGCTGGTTCTCAGAACTGAGATGAAAACAGGAAAGCCACAGACGGTAGCCCCAGGTACGTTACAGTTTTACAGTAACAGACACCCACAAAGCCTGACAAAATTAAGCTAGAAACACGTTCTTACTAGACTGAGAGGAGCTCATATTCAGCAGCTTGTGGCAGAGTTTACTATAGATTGCAGTTGTTTCCAGCACAGCATTTGCAGTTCCACTTTCCTTAAGTAAGAGAAGTCTAGTCTTGTCTTTTTTAACCTGTCACGCCTCGATGCTAATCTGTAGATGTCTGTGAGGTGTCCTCTTGCAACTTACCTCCCAGTTTCCAAATACTGACTTCTTGTACAAGACCAGGTCACCCATACTATCTGTTTTCATCTTTACTGGGAATTTCTGAAGGGATTAAAGGAGTCCTGCCCCAGGAATCCATCTGCCCTTGGACAGGGCTGGACTCCTATCCACGCTTGCACTTTGCAGCTTGGTCTCTCCTGAGCTGACTACTCTGTCAGACATTTGCATGTCTCTGGTTTTACTGAGGTCTTCCAGGTAACCGGTATTTCTTAAGGATTATTTGCTGATAAGTCTGACTTGCTTGTTGCCTATCAGATAGTCATATTTGGGCATAGAGAGCAGCCCCTAAGGTTGACCAGGCCATGCAAAGACATGACATATGGCACTGACATGCCATGTGTGGCACTGATGGAGAGCGTACGGGGCTGATATACAGCTGATGGCTCTCTATCCAATAGAGGGGGCTGGCAACTCGTATTCACACTTTACACAGGGATGCAGATGCCAGTTAGCTTTAGTCATTACATTCGTTCTGCCCTTGTACTGGGCAGTAGCGCCTGATGTTTTGTACTTGTTTTGGCTGTACATCTAATGCACTGTATGTTCAATGTGGGAATCTTTTTTTTAAACAAAATTCTAGTTCTCAGTACAGAGGGTGGCATTATCTATTGTCAACAACTGTTGTTTCCTGAAAGTGCAGTGATATGTTTGGAGCATGGATTGCCTCTGCAGCTCCTTGTCAAAGTCTTTGTTTTATCTTCTGACTACAGAACCACCTGCCATCTAGCAAGCTGTGAAAGTAACCTTCCTTTTGGGCAACTCAGTCTGGCATCAGGAAGAAACATTTAGAAAACAGAATTAAAACAAAGCAAGCCATCAGATAATTTTCTTGGATACTTGCCAAAGAGAAATAAAGATAAAATTGGAAGACTCTTTTGAAGTCTGAATAGGTCAGTTCACCATAGTCAAGACAAATTACAGCAAGTCATTTTAATGTCTGTTACATCTTTTAATTACATTACTGGTTTCTAAAATTTATCCTCCTCTCATTAATGATTTGGCCGATGGTTTGGACACCTCCATCCAATGTTTATAACCCCACAATCATCTCATGAATCTCTTTCTGGATTGACTAATAATATTTAATAACCAATATCTAGCAGATTGCAAGTAGGTTAAATTTAACTGTAATTCAATTCAAGGTGGCACAGGTTGCTTCAAAGCCATTGAAATTAGCTGTGAAATGTGCATTGCAAGTCAGCCACTAATTTCATAAGAAGTCATCCAGTCTAAAAGCTGTACCAAGAGCCACACCCTTGTCATGACAAAGAGGAAACCACAGAAAGATGAGCAAAAGAGCCCTTATTTTAATGAAAAATAGAACAGAAACTTTCAGATCTTGACTAGTTCCAAAGGCACATACTAGATTCAATGTATGAACAATGGAGTTTCACAGGGTTCATTCTTATGTACATTTGTTTGTAAAAAGCAAGAAACTTTGCCCTATTAACACACTCTCACAAAACATTTATTTCAATAAAATATCAAACCTCTGCAGCCACAGAAAATTAAGATAAGCAATAATTAAAACAGTGACAACATCAGTAAATGAAAAAATAAATGTCACTTTAATCACTTTTAATCATTGCTGTCATAAAAAAATACTATTCAAGAGTATTTAATTAACCATTTCCATTTAAATGAACATAATTGTTGGTTTAGATTATCTTGAAAGCACATAGAGGATGTTACCTATCAGGATGTAGTGTCTAGGCTTCTTGGAACATCTGTATCTCAAGCTGTCATAACCAAAGCCGCATCATGCATCTTTTCAGCCCCCTCGGTACCAGATTAAAGCAGCTGCATGAAAGTAAGGGGGAGCTCTGGACTACTGTATTTGCAAAACCCCTGACATTTTCAAATGGCAATGGACCACACTGATAGTGATGTAGCTTTCACTGATTAAACTCTGGGGCATGCACATCCTGTGCCAAAAGCCACGGTCCTGTCTTAGCACTGGTCTTAGAATTCAAGTAACAAGTGGTCACAGGGAGCACACAATTATTCTCTGAACTGAGGCTTCGGGCATGCTGATGGAGCACTGTGGAGAAATTTGCCCTGCTTCCTTTCACTGGGGGTTGTGAGAGGCCACATATTCCAAGGTGGTCCAGTCAGATCTTGTCAATGAATTCCTGCTATGTACAACCCACGTCATAAGGAAAAGAATAATCTGGAGGCAGCAACTCTACTTGCAGCACTAAAGAACTCCCACACACGGAGCCAGAAGATGAACTGGCTGATACTGCTGCATAGTTCACTTTCTTCCTGCAGTATTTCAAAGGATTGGGTTCTAACTGCAAGTTTTCTTGGGGATGCCTCTACACTAAAATGTAAGTACATGAGAACGTAAGTGTGCTTGAAAGTGTGATAGAGGGCGCTACGGTGCTCATGATTCAAGGTTAACTTCAGGATATTAACATCTCCATAGCCGGAGGACAGTGGTGTTTGTGCTGCTCCAGGAGTGGAAAAGGATGGGTTGAGTTGACTTGCCCTGTGAATTAGTTTCTGGATCTGTGCAATGAGACTGCTGCAGCAGCAATCAGCCAGGCAGCACAGCAGTGAGATTTGACATAGGCTGCACATCAGAGCACTGAATTATTAAACAAAGTCAATTTGTGTATTCTGTCTTACGAACAATGGTGTTGATCTTATCAGGTGGTCTCGGCCTCATTATGCAGAAATATTGAGAATATCTGCACAAGGTAAGAGCACAGCTGGTGATAAGATAATGCAAGAAATAGGCTCAGTTCTAATGGGATATTTAAAATGTTTCTCTTCAGGCCTCTTTCCCTCCCCTTGTTTGTCCTGCACCCAGTTACTGAAGTCAGGGTCATGATAATGGTTACCAGCTTTGGTATTCATACTTGGGACAGTGGTTTTCAGAAAGGTTTGTTATTCCACCAGCTGTGTCGGGTTGGGTTTTTTCCTTCTCATGGTGCTTGATTCCAGCTTAGCCATCATCTGCATAGCCAAACACTGCTGGTTACTCTGGGTGGTTTTCAATGGGCACAGACAGTGGCTCTTTAGTCCTGTTTCAGACACTTAAGTACTAGACAAACAAAAAAATGCTTTCCCTCTATGTTGGTTGTAGAAAACGGGCTTATTTGATTACTACCAATGCGTTATAAAACAAAAAAAAAATATTTTTCATTTTATAAAACAGAAAAAGCCACTAGAGCCAGAACTGAAGATACTATTGCCCAGTTGTGGCCCAACTGGCCTCCTGGGATCCACATGAGGGAATATCTTGTGTACCACAGCCTTGGGGGCTGTTTCCTACTGTCAACAATCATCTGTAGCTGAACTTCCTCTTGGTCTCCTTTGCAGCTTTTTGACAGGCAGGATGAGATACTTTCCCAGCACCCAGTCAGCGTTCATAGTCTGTAACATTATAGGCCAACCCCTGGCACAGTCAAGAGGATCCATAATACAGCATGGAGGGCAGTTAGAACATAGGATTGGGGGCTGAGCAGTGACCATCTGATTTTAATTAATTTGTCTAAGAAAGTATATCTGATTGTGAGCTATCTCAGAAATTCTGCTTGCTTAAATAGTTTTTACTATCAGGGACAGGAAACACCTAAAATAACCCATGATTGGTCTGTGACAATTCAGAAGACAAAGCAAAAGAGAAGAATATGCCAGTGTGGAGAAATCACATATTCAGTCTGTCAGATTCATAATTTGGGAAAATAGCTGCAGGTTTGAATAATTTAATGAACTTTTTTTCAGGCATTTGTCTTAAAGGATTAAGCTTCTGGGCATTTGATTAAATGACTGAAAATTAACGTCAAGTTTTTGATCAAATAATTAAGGTTGATCTATGAATAGAATGAAAAAGCAATACAACTCACCAGATTTTATTTCATTCTCTCAAATATGCTGAATGGATATAAACGCATATAAATGATCAAATTTCTGAGTAAGAACACAAGGTTGTGTTCTACACTTGTAACACTGCGTAGTTGTAAGACTGCTTTTCTTTTAGTAATATATTAAGAAAGTTGAAAATAATGAGATATGAGCTAAAATAGATTTGGAAGTGATTAGGCTGGTTTTAGGTTTATGGCTTATAATTCTAAGCTTTCTGGCAGTTTTGTCGCTTAATGAAACACAAACTTATGACAGGCAATATGCAGCTGTTACCCCTCACTGCTTTCTAATTACAGCTTGTTTGCAAACGTTCCTTTCCTTATTTCGATTAAAAAAAAACAAACCACAAAAAGCTTTGAACAGGCTTTGGTTTCTTTACAGCAGAGAAGATCATAACACATTGAACATATTGGATGAAATCCTGCCCCACTGAAATGAGCGGCAAAGCACATTTGTCATTGGTGTCAGCATTCACCCACAATATGTGTACCCCAGAAAAAAAAAGTAGTATTCAAATATTTGAAAATACAGCCATATGATTGATGAGGCAAAGGACAAAGGATGGAAAAAACATGTGCATGCATGAAATTTCTGTTGACACTCGGGGGAAACAAATGGGCCTGTGCTAGATCCCTCCAAGTGCATTGTTCTGGGAGACCTTGACTGGCATCTCTTTTCACGGAAGCCAAGATATTAGAGTTAGAGAGCTGGGTAAAGAGAAACCTCATGAAGTTCAAAAAGGGCAAGTGTAAGGTACTGCACTTGGGGATGAATAACCCCATGCACCAGCACAGGTTAGGGGCTGACCTGCTGAAAAGCAGCTCTGTGGAAAGGGACCTGGGAGTCCTGGTGGACAACAGGATGACCATGAGCCAGCAATGTGCCCTTGTGGCCAAGGTGGCCAATGGCATCCTGGTGTGTGGCAAGCAGGTCATGGGAGGTTATCCTCCCCCTCTACTCTGCCCTGGTGAGGCCACATCTGGAGTCCTGTGTCCAGTTCTGGGCTCCCCAGTTCAAGAAGGACAGGGAACTGCTGGAGAGGGTACAGCAGAGGGCTACAAAGATGGTTAGGGGACTGGAACGTCTTTCTTATGAGGAAAGGCTGAGGGACTTGGGTCTTTTTAGTCTGGAGAAGAGAAGGCTGAGGGGGGATCTCATCAATGCCTATGAATACTTAAAGGGAGGGTGCTGGGAGGATGGCACCAGTGTTTTTTCAGTGGTGTCTAGTGGTAGGACAAGGTAATGGGCACAAACTTGAATGTAGGAAGTTCCATCTAAACATGAGGAGGAACTTCTTTCCTTTGAGGGTGGCAGAGCACTGGAACAGGCTGCCCAGAGATGTGGTGGAGCCTCCGACTCTAGAGACATTCAAAACTAGATCATCTCCAGAGGTCCCTTCCAACCCCTGTGATTCTGTGACTCTGTGATTAATTTAATTTGTGTCCCAACGTGTTCACTGAAGTAGGTACTAATTGCATATAGCATAGAAATGCCTGAAGACCAATTGTCAAAAGACTCCTTGAAGAAGACTCTGCACCAGTTAGCCCAAAGTCTCAAAGAGGTTTCAGTCTGAATAGACAAGACGGACAGAATGTGAGGACTGTAAACAGGAGAGAGCAATAAAGATGGGCTGAAGGGATACAGTCTTTTTCCACACTTATTTTTAGGGTATATTTTGTGCATGGCATAAGCAGACCTGCGAAGAATAAAGCTGCATATAAATCAGAGAGAGAGAGGATGTTTAAATGAAGAGATGAAAATGTCAGCAGCGAAGGAAAACAGCATAATGAGGACTAAGGGTGAGCTGAAGAGATTGTGTGGCAGAGAAGCCAGGATAAATCAGCCACTCATCCTAAGGAAAGAAACTGTGTGTAACACTGTGGAAAATTCTTTAATAGTTCCCATTGGTGTTCTTACTCCTTTCGGCCTTTGGCTGGCTCTTCCCTGAAGTTTTATTACCTAGGAGATGCTGAAGTCCTCTTATGGCCTTTCTGGGATCTCTTATGGCCCTTCTGGAATCATCTAATTATTCTGGGAAGTGTTTATGTTTTAAAGATGGGTACTTATGAAAAGGAAGAGAGATTTCTTCTTAAAGAAAAATTATCATTGGTATAAATTTGATCATTTTGCTTATCTAAATGAATTAGTTCAAATTGTTTTTTCTCTGCCAATGGAAAGGTTATTATCCTGGCAATATTGCAAAGAATACATGGAAATATTAGCTCACGAGGACACCTAACCCAAACTCAACACAACACTTCACACATACAACTGTAGATTTTCTTCTTAGTAACCCATGGAGTACAACAAGAACCGAGCTTTTAACAGCTTTGTCATTCATTACAGGAAATAGATACTTAGTCAAGTCTAAACTATATATAAAGCATAGCTAAAACTTTTGCAGAAATGTTGTAAGACAATAGCACTGCTTAATTATAACAAGGTTTTCAAAAACATATTTTAGTACAGAAAAGTAGAAATCACATTAATACTTAAGATATGGTTCTATTCCCGTAAGTGTCTATGGAGATGTCACCTTTTTTTTCTTAAAGAGCAGAGATCAACATCAGCTTGAGTTGCAAGTAAAAGGATACTGCCCACCAATCCTAAAATATTTGATTATAAAATGTATATCTAGGATTTGAAAACCAAATGGTGCACTTTGAGATTCTACATGGTATCAAGAACAAATATTTCTCAAATGGCAATTTGGCTTAGTTATCAGGGAGTGACAGAGTTGGAGTACAATTACTATTTGCATTGAGTAGGGAAGTTCACAATATTTGCCATTTTATTGACTGTTGTGTTATTGTTTATATTATGACAAAACTAATGAAAATGCTTGTTCCAGTCTAATATGTTTTATTCTAGTTCTGCAGAGTACTACAAGAGCATAGGCTGCATGACTGTAGAGAAATGAGTGGGTATTCCTACATCAGTTAATTATGTCAAACAGTGAAAGACAAAGTATCTTTCGCATTATCTCAGAACTAAAGCTGTGTTCCATATGGGCAGAATATATGCACCTGAGCATCTAAGTAGAATGTGCAAAGAACCATCGTTCACATCTTTTTTTCTTTTATTGGTAAAGAAACCAAATGTGTGAAGACCATTCCTGAAAGAGTCTTTGTCTTTTTTTTTTTTTCCTAATGGTTGAAAATGAGTAACTGTGAAAAACAGTGGAGATATTTTTCCATGTAGAAAGGTTTTTGTTTCCCTAAGTGACATATAGAATCATAGAATCATTTACGTTGAAAAAAACCTTTAAGACCAAGTCCAACCGTAAACCTAACACTGCCAAGTCCACCACTAAACCATGTTCCTAAGGACCAAATCTACATGTCTTTTAAATACCTCCAGGGATGGTGACTCTACCACTTCCATGGGCAGCCTGTTCCAATGCTTGACAACCCTTTCAGTGAAGAAATTTTTCCTCACATACAATCTAAACCTACCCTGGCACAACTTCAGACCATTTCCTCTTGTCCTATCATTTATTACTTGGGAAAAGAGACCAACCCCCACCTTGCTACAGCCTCCTTTCAGGTAGTTGTAGAGAGCACTAAGGTCTACCCTGAGCCTCCTTCTCGAGGCTGAACAACCCCAGTTCCCTCAGCCGCTCCTCATAGGACTTGTGCTCTAGACCCTTCACCAGCTTTGTTGCTCTTCCTTGCACGTGCTCCAGCACCTCAATGTCTTTCTTGCAGTGAGGGGCCCAAAACTGAACATGGTATTCGAGGTGGGGCCGAGCACAGGGGGACAATCGCTCCCCTTGTCCTGCTGGTCACACTATTTCTGATAGAAGCCAGGATGCTATTGGCCTTCTTGGCCACCTGGGCACACTGCTGGCTCATCTTCAGCCAGCTGTCAACCAACACCCACAGGTCCTTTTCCTCCGGGCAGCTTTCCAGCCACTCTTCCCCAAGCCTGTAGCCTTGCATGAGGTTGTTGTGACTCAAGTGCAGGACCCGGCACTTGGCCTTGTTGAACCTCATCCAATTGGACTTGATCCATTGATCTGGCCTGTCCGGGTCCCTCTGTAGAGCCCTCCTACCCTCAAGCAGCTCAACACTCCCACCCAACTTGATGTTGTCTTAATCAGGGTGGACCAAGGAGGTCTCACAAAAGAAACAGCTGCTGACAAAACTATTGATAAGGTACGTGTGTGTGAAGGCAGAGCATTGGTTTGGGCTGTGAGTGATCAGTCAAGTTTAGTACTGTATTCAGAAAAGTAAATTTTCTGAAGTACAGAGAAGGTATGTGACTTTCTCATACTTTTAAGAAACTCTCTAATATAGATCTTAGAGGTCTTGGTCACTGAAACTCCTTTCTTCCTCTGGAAATGAAGATTATTTGAAAGTAGAAAAAAAAGACTTCAGCATGACAGAATCACAACATATTTTCTCATCATTTTTCCTGGCTTATATCAACTACTTATTGTGTGTTACAAACTAAACTTGCCTGCCTTGGAGAAAACTGACCCCTGTTGCCATATAGTAGAGCATTTCCATCACTCTGATGTTTTTTGCCTCTTGAACATCTTCTCCAAGCACAGCAGAATTATTTGACTTGACTTATTAATTAATTGAGGGAAAGCCAGTGACTTCTGCTATGCAGATCATCACAGTGTTTATAAAATCACTAGGAATAGTGACACTGTGCAGGGCTGGCACAGTGCAGAGATCCTTCAATCAGAGCCAGGACACGACTGTAACCTGTCAAGGAACAGGATTATGCCACGTGGACTCAGCAGCACAGATCTGAAAGGTGCCCAGCTCCGTTTGTATGGCCACAGGTCTGAGGGAGGAAACTCAGAGCAGAAGTTAGGTGCAGTCAGTTTGGCTTCCAGCTCCCAGGCTGGACACGCCACATGTTTGTATGTGGAGTTACGGGCAAGATATATTTTTAACATGCTCCAAACAAGCTAAGGCTCTAGTTCCTGAGGCTCTCTGCAGATAACACCACCATATCCAGTCATTTCTACAGTAGCTCCTGAGGTCTGTGCATAGGTAGCGAGCCTACCCTGTTCTTTGCATAGCACCTGGTCTGCCGGGAGAAAGGATGTAAACACCTTTTGCCTTCAGCAAGGAAATGTCCCAAAACATCTATTTTTACTGGAGTGAAGTTGAGTTGCCATGTTACAGTCGAAACAAAGAGTAATTAGCAATTCATTGAAAAGATACAAGAAAAGAAATCATACAAAGGGGAGTCCTTGCCGCTATCTCACTTTCCTGATTCTTATCATTTACTTCCTATTTCTGGCTTTTCATTTTGGACTTTGCAGCTCAGCTTCCTTTCGGTGTTTCCCTTTGAATCTTTGCTTCTCATATAGCATTGTGCTTATGGCTTTTTGTAAAGGAAGCCTGGGAAAAGGTTGGATTGTTCAGGAATGCACGGTAACATATTTTTAGTTTAGGGACTGCCTTTTGGAAATGAGCAACAAGGGTCATGCATTAAACCTTTTCCTATGTTTAAAGAGCTATTAATGCTTCCTGCTTATCCCAGCTTTACATGTTCAAAAGACTGGGTAATGACAGTGACTAGAATGCTTAAGTTCAGAAGAACTGGAAGTGAGTGATGCTCTATCTAAAGAGTAAAATGAGCAAAGCCTTCAAGTATTGCCCTAATGAATAGACTGCTCTCATGTATCAGCACAGATTAATCATGTATCATGAGGTATGTAATTTCATGGGGATCTTTAACAGGTGGGGTCAAACTTTTCAGAGGGCATAAATACAACCTCAAGACCCCCACACAAACTGATTTTGCTTGAGAAATGGATTATTTGCAAAAGAACTAGAAAATCTGTGCTCTGAAGTATTCAGCTGGAAACACAGTTCACAGCTCACTGATACTAAACCAGTGATTGCTCAGTTCCCTGTAAAGCATTGAACCTAAGGGTTGAAACCTTTTCTGCTTCTAGAACGAATGCCAAACATTATATACAGTGATGTAATTATGATGTAAACTGGCACCAAGACAATTTATACTGTAAATTTGGAAAAAAAAGAATTAGCATTGATCTGATCTGATCCAGAAAAACTTCCACATTTAAAGTATATTTATACCACAAGTTAAATAATGGTGCCAAATTTTCTGCTGTTGATAGCTGAGGAAACTTCATTAATTCACATTGTACCAGTTTTCAAGGGAGAGCTTAGTTCAGGGCTTTACAGGATCAAGCTGTTCATTGGAAACAAAAGCTTAATGGATTCAACAGGTAAAACAAAGAAACATTAAAACCAGAGGGAGTGACATTGGATTTATTTCACTAATTAATCAGTGGACAGTGTGGAAGATCATAGTATCATTATTTCCTCTGTGATACTCATGTATAAGCCAGACCACTATCTGTTCATATTGTTTTCTTCCATTACATGTATTTTTTGATCCATTGTAATAATTTACTTTGGCTTCTAGCTCCAAGCACAGAATACAGTTTCCATCTTATTCCAAATAATATTGGCCAGTTGCTAGGGGAGTGTGCTGATTTCTTTTACGATTTCTTTTCCTCACCACATCTGTGTGTAATTTTTTTATTTGTCATCTCCCTAGGACATTTTCCCTGTGAGAAACCCAAACGTGAAATGCAGCCCTTTCAGACCTTGTTTGGTGTTTTATACAAGGGGCATTTCCTAAATATATTTACAGAACAGGATTTTACCTGCTGGTGTTTACTACTAGGCATAAATGCCTAAGTGCACATGTGGATGGGTCTGCATGCTCCTCTGTTATCTGCTCTGAGTGAGCAAGCAGGTGTGCATTTAAGGGCAGGTGTGAATTAACTTAGGGGAGACTTAAGGGAGAGCCTTCCTGCTCCTTACTGCTGCAGATCTGCGAAGTCTCATGCACTAATTATGCAACCTGCTTCTTTCGGCTGTTTCACCCTTGCGAGCAGATTTGGCCTGGGGACTAAAATGGTTACTGTCCTTAGCTATGCTCCCAGGCCCTCTGCTTGAACTTAGCCCTCTCCTACTGAGGGGCTGCCCAGCGGGATTTACACAGGCTTCTCAGCTCCACAGGTTACAGCCTGACCTATTAATATAAACCGGTGTCAATTTCAGTCGGTGCTAATGCCAGCAGAAATGGGCAGTGGTTTACATTACTCTGCTGACCTGTGAACTACAGTGGAGATGTTGGGTTTTCTTTTAAAAATAGGCTTTTGCCATGTTGTAGTTTTGATGGGGTTAGGGATAGCACATCCATTTCTAATTTATCTGCTCATTATAACCTTGCACTTCTGTTCCTCCTTGGTTTTCAGTTGCAATCTTCATTTCCGTGTTTGAAGTACTCCTTTCACTTCCCAGAGGACAGTCACATTAGATTTTGAAGATGAAGTTGTCTGCTACTGCTAATTGCTGTCACCTTATGGCTATCAATAACACTTTGTTGGTTTATATGAGACTTCAACCTAATGCTTTAATTTTTACACTTTAAATTCACTGATTGGTCCAAGATTACATGTGAAAACAGACATGAGCTAGTGCATGTAAACATCTGCCAGCTGGCAACTGTGATTAGAACTGTATTTTGAGTAATTATATACTGTATAAGATGGATGCCTGCAAATATTTGCCTGAGTGTAGTCTCCCTTTGATACCTGTTAAACATAATAGGTTCTCTTCTCTTCTCTTCTCTTCTCTTCTCTTCTCTTCTCTTCTCTTCTCTTCTCTTCTCTTCTCTTCTCTTCTCTTCTCTTCTCTTCTCTTCTCTTCTCTTCTCTTCTCTTCTCTTCTCTTCTC
>VFFE01007677.1:2397921-2440705 GCA_008921705.1 Burhinus oedicnemus | reverse complement strand
TCCTCTCCTCTCCTCCTCTTCCTTCGCTTCGCTCCTCTGCACTTCTCTTCTCTTGCTGTGCTATGCTATGCTATGCTATGCTATGCTATGCTATGCTATGCTATGCTATGCTATGCTATGCTATCCTATCCTATCCTATCCAGGTTCTTATACCTACATATACCAGAAGTATATGAAAAACCTACCCAAATACAACGTACAATATGTTGGTTGTCTCATCTTCTTCACAAGAGAGAAGAGCTAAGGATTTTATTTTGGATCTATAAGTTCATATTTGCATACATGAAGAACTCTCCTGTATTTGCAGCATAGCTCTTAATTTTACTTGGCAGCCTACTGGCAGTGTCCTCAGCCCACTCAAGACACAGCATTCCCAAATGGCAAGCTGATCACATACAAGTTTAGATTGATTCAGTTCCCACTGACTTCAGTGGCAGCAACTTTTGGTATTCAGAGATTTATTTATGGCTAGCTTTATTCCTTTTCTCCTTTCCTGTAGATCTTTCTTTGGAGCAGAAATTTCCATCTCTCCGGTGGCTCATCTGTTTCACTGAAGTCTTCGTTTATTTGCTGTTTCTTGTCAAGGCTCTGGCAGTGTGAATAAAGTCTAAGAGGGGGGATAGGGGAAGTTGAGGATTTTCTGTTTATTTACACTGATTTCATTGAAGAGCAACATCAGGGCATCTCACAGAGTTGGACAGCAAGATAGAAGTGGTGTAAAGAGGAGGAGAATCAGCCCCCTCTGGATCCACGTTAAGGCTGTGCAAATGGTGCTGCTGGTGGATGGGGATTTCCCCCTTTGGTTGTGAGGTCGGGGCAGCTCATTGATCATATTCCTGAACTTCCTGTGGAAGATCCCACAAAATGCTGGTTTCTGTCTGTCCTGTTTTTAATTTTCACAGTAATCTTTGAGTGAAATGTTGAATTAATCTCCACTTAAATACTGATTAAAAAGTACTATTTCGATGCAGGCAGAAAAACACTACTGAAACATCTGAGGCTGGCTGTTAAATGGCATGATCTCACTTTGTTCCTTAAAGTAACTGTCCACATCACCTTGAAGGGGAAGGCAAAGATTTATTCATTTAAAGATTATTCTTTCAGCAGTGAGATGATTCAGTGTGATTTTCTTCTGGCTGCATGAGCTGTGCTAGTGAGGCAGAGCTGTCCTGTCAGCAGTGTGCCCAGTGTCAGAGTGACCCCTGTTCTGCAGGAAGGTATGCAACCTACTCGGCTTTGGGTTGTTGTGGTTTTTGTGTGTGTGTGTGTGTGTGTGTGTGTGGTTTTTTTATTTTTTCTTTTCTCTTTTGGCAGACATCCTTGAGCATTTGAGACGGATGTGAGAGAGTTTTTAGTCCTCATGCAAAACAACCAACTAAACATAACAGATTACATCAGCTCAGGCTTTTCAATTCCTGGATGGCAGCAGAGTGCTAATCCAACCTTCATCCTGGATTTCATAAACTGAAACAAGGGAGGCTGGCAGGAGCAGCGCTGCCGGATTGAGGAAGCTGACGACGGTGCAGCATGTGGGCAACACACTGTATAAAGCTCATAAACTTGTAGGCTGATGTGTGCAGCTACCACTTTGGATTCTGTACCACTGCTTCCCTCGGCACAAGGCAGCAGCAGGCTGAGCATTAAAGCCTGCTCTTTGGGACGGAGCATTTACCCCTGCAAGACATGAAGGGCTTCCTGTTTCTCACACTCCTCCTGATGCCTGTGCACGCTGGAACTGCTTGGAGTGCGAAATACGCAGTAGATTGTCCCGAGCCCTGTGACAGTAACGCATGCAAAAGTACCTTGCGCTGTAAGCGAACAGTGCTGGATGACTGTGGCTGTTGCAGAGTGTGTGCAGCTGCTCTGGGGGAGACTTGCTATCGTACGGTCTCGGGTATGGATGGTGTCAAGTGTGGTCCTGGGCTGAAGTGCCAGTTTTACACAGAGGAGGATGACTTTGGTGATGAATTTGGTATCTGCAAAGGTAACAATCTTCACTTTGCATGCACCCACTGTGGCAATTTGACAGCAACCTACATATAGATCTTGCCTCCTGCTTAAAAGATCTAAAATGGGATTTTTCCAGCTCAGCCCTTAGCCAAGAAGAAAGTGAAAAATACCTGCTGATATTAAAAGCTGTTACATGTAGGCGGTACAGGGTTATTAATGTGAGAATACTGTTTAGACTTGGGGACATGTGTGAGGAAATATGGATGGGGTGTGCTCGGAGATGAGATTTTTGATTGGGACTTGGGACACCCAGACACTAGTCGTGATCCTTCCGCTGATTTGGTGGGTGGCTTTCTATAAATCACAAAGATTTTAATCCTGTGAGTCCTACCTTGTCACAGAGTCCCTGCCCCTGCTGGGCTCTCCCTGGGGTGAAGTTCCCTCGGGCATGGCCAGCTGCCTGCCCAGGGACGTGGGGTCTGGGAGATGGAGATAACAGCCCTGCTTGAGCACCTGGGAACGTTGTTGTGTTTAATTCAGTCCTGCCTTTGAGGTGCTCAGCTACCACACGGATATGGTCAGGGGAGGCAAACAGAGACTCTCCTACCTGAAAGATGGCAATAACAGAACAACAGCTGACTCTGAGATGAGTAGCTAGCCACTATTCTCAGCTTATTCCAGGTATGCTGCATGCTAATTTCTTTAGTCATAGACTATACTGGCATTTTTCATTTAAGAGCTATCCTCACTCCATGCAAAAAAGAGAATCTTTAAAAGGACAGGAGGTATTAAATTACTAAGAAGTAGGATGAAATTTTTTAAAATAAATAATTTTCAAAAAATGCTTTGTAAAGTATGAATGCAGTGAATTTTCCTGTGTTTGTGTATCACTTCAGTAAGGAGGTACAGGTATGCCTTTGAATAACTTCCTTGAAAATGGAAGTTAGTCTTGGCAGTTAAACATCAGGAGTATTAATACCCTCAGCTAAAGTAATGACTTAGGACCAGATGCTGCAAAAATCATTTAGGCTGACTCACATACAGCACACGCTTATTTACATTGGTATTTAAAAACAAACTCGTGCATGTTTGAGGGTGAAACCCAAAATACTACCTTTATTTCTAAAGACTAGAATTTGCACCAAAGGTGATATCTTTGGTGAACCCACCAGAAAAGTATTTTGCTGAGATAGTAGACTGATCTTCAGTTTATTAGAAATTACTGCAGTGCAAGATGCTACCTATAATTCTTTTAACAGTCCTTTTGAATGATTATATACTTTTCACTGTCCTAATAGGAATTCTTTGCAATAGCACACTTCAAATGGGAAAAAAGAAACATTGAGGGGTATGAGATCTGAATCTCTGTAGCTGAATCTTGGAAGCTCTGTAGAAAATGTAAAGTAATTCTTTTTTTCCAGTGAGTCAGTGGAAAAACTCTCATTAAGTTCAATAAAGCCATAACTTGACTTAGAGTTGTAAATTGGTATTTAAGGTTTATATTCCCCATATATTTATTTGCACTAAATATTACAAACATCATTTCTAATTCTTTTTCTTTTTTCATCTCAGCTCTGAGATAGTACAAACTCCTTCCGTATATATGTGAATTTTATCAGGCAAAGTATGGAGCCAAGTACTGTTATTTTATACATCCATTTACAGATATGATCCCAGATCACTCTTTTTAATAACTTCCATGTTTGTAATAATTCACAGAGTCATTCTAAAATGGGTAAAACATGGACAATATATATTTCAGAGCAATTTTTTGAGTACTTTTAGTATTATAAGAGTGCATCATATTATTATCAGTAGCAATGTCATTATTGTTCAAAACAGACTAAGGAATACTGGTGCTCTGCACTGTTTTTAGTAAATACCCTCTAAACCTGAGGTATAACTGTCACAGTAAAGAGCATGCTCTTGCTTTCTTAGATCAGTGGGAACTATTTGCAATTTATTTAGGAGCACGATCCTGCTGAACAAAATCTTCTAACAGCAGAATTGACTCAGATCTCAGTTTTGTCAAATCTGAAAACCAGCATCAATGCCAGGATTATTCCACACAGAGCCAAGTGCTTTGGGCTCAGACTTGTTTCCATGGTGTTGTGCACAGCTTTGCATCCCACCTGGCTGAGCACCTGCAATGGGCAGATTGATGCCCCATGTGGTGTGTGCTCTCAGCTTGTCCCTCAGGGAGGACTGTGCACACAAAAACCTGTTTTGCTTTGGCAGGATTTTGTTTTGGTTTTATGTGGACAAACAGCAGATCAAAGAGTGTCTTTGCTTGGGAAGGGGAACATGGTGAAGCTCAGTGAGAGCCTCCAGGCTGGAGGGATTCACTGTGCCCTAGCAGGGAATTGCTTGATTTTCCATTGCTTTTCATTTATAAAATCATACCTGTTGGGCATGCAAACAATTCTAAAATGTGGGTTTCATTTTGGGGCATTAGCCTGATTTTCAGATAGCCTAGGCTGTATGGCATAACTAAATATTTGCATTGATTCAAGAGGAGACTGGACAAACTGGGAATGATAAACCTGTTTGTGGGGTGTATATGCACAGAAACTATGTTTGGCTCACGAGGTCCCAGAACTGAAAATGGGGGCAATATGAGGGAGGAGGTATCATTTGTGCTTACCATGGTCGTCTTCTTTCTTAAGTGTTTTGTGGGAACCTGGGCTGGATGGATCCTTGGTCCAGCCCTGAATGGTATTCATCTGCGCTTAGGAGTTGAATTGGAGACTCTTCAGGACTTGCCATTTAAGGTGACCATGCAGCACCCTGCATTGGCAAGGACAACCTGAACATAAAGACCTTTCTCCTGGGACATCCCAAACTTCTCTTGGGGTGACCTCTTGTTCAGGAATTTGGAAAGGCGATGTTGGAGATGGGTTTTCCCAGTATCCATCTCTTCAGCTATGGTTCTGGAAAGGTACCCTGTTCAACAGCAAGGCAGAGGAAGACAAGGGCTGTGACCACAGGTTTAAACCCTCTGGGAATTTATGTGATACGTGTCAGCTATGGGATGTGGCAAATGCTCTGCACCTGACTTAATTTTTTTTGAAAAACATTTGGTCCCATCCTGACAACTGCCCTTTGGTGCTCCTCCACGAGCTTGCTCAGGCACGGGTGATTTGAATAGGGGCAGAGTGTGACCAGATGCAGTATAACCAGACAGCCGTCTTAATGCCAGTGACCCCTGTAGAGAATACTCAGTTTTAGGCTGGAGATGTAGGTGAGCCCTTTGCTGTCTGCCATGGGAAGGCAGACCTTTGCTGTTTGAGGAGCTGTTGCACAGTGGAAGACGTCCCCAAGAGCCGAGAGTGTCCCCAGGCCGAGGGAGGGTGCGTTTGCTGGATAGCTCCTCAGGGTCGAGGTGGCTGCCTCCACTGATCCTAAGTGCCGTGGTCCCGGCCATAAGCAACCCGGTGCCAGCAATAGATTGCAGCTCTAAATCATGACAGTGACTCAAGTCAGATAATATTATGCCCAAACAGTGAATTCAGGAACTTTCTCAAGTCTTCTTTTCTAAATCCAATGCTAATCCTTTAACTACATCCTCTATGATTTTATACTTATATATTCATATTGCCTTTAATTTGCATTTTAATACTACAAATGTTTCCAAGAAGGTTTACCAATAGCACATTGTAAATAAGTTATAGAAAAAGAAATTAGGTATATAATGTGTGTCAAGGTTTGTTAAAACTGGAAAATACTTGTAACAAGCAGTTGGCATGCTAAAATCCTGTAGTTAAGGTTTAGCTGACCTCCACTCAAAGGTTTTCCACTTTTACGGATACAAGCAGAG
This sequence comes from Burhinus oedicnemus, assembly GCA_008921705.1. Classification (NCBI taxonomy): domain Eukaryota; kingdom Metazoa; phylum Chordata; class Aves; order Charadriiformes; family Burhinidae; genus Burhinus; species Burhinus oedicnemus. Next base: position 2,434,938 of record VFFE01007677.1, on the reverse strand, counting down.
CAGCTATTAACAGTGCTGGCAGCTGACTTGGATCACTGAGGACTGCTTTGCTGTATCACTTTTTTTCAGAGTGTCCCTATGGTACCTATGGAATGGAATGCAGGAAAACCTGCAACTGTCCCTCTGGCATCTGTGACAGAGTAACTGGGAAGTGTTTGAAGTTCCCATTTTTTCAACTGTCTGCTTCAAAGCCTCCAAATCGACGAAAAATAGTGTCACACACAGGTAAGACTTCATGTGGCAGTTGATTTAGCAGAAATCACCTTGTATGTGAACTAGTACCACACTGTATGCTGTGCATGAGTGATGTTTACTTTGGTGGAACTGTGCAAACAGCTAACAACACAAGGTACATTTATTTTTCTTATTGGCAGCTCTCTTAACATAAGGGTAAAAACATTTTGAAATCCTAAGATGGGTGAAATACTTTGCAGCTGTTGTGTGCGCTAGCAGTACAACATCACCAGTGCAATGGGAGGCTATGCTAGTATTTGCATTAGTCAGTTCAGATGTGATGCATGTAGCTGCTTTGTGTAGAATAGGATTTCATTAGGTCACATTTACTACTGTTACCTAATATATAGTAAAAATAACATCTTTTTTCCATGAAGACAGAGCTTTATACATTTTCAGATGTCAGTGAACTGTTTTATGAAATGTTTTATTGTAGTAATTTACCACAGTATCTGTGGAATAAGTTCTTACCTTTAAGAATATGTCTGACACCTGTAACAATTCTTCCCAGAATTGAAAAAAGGTGTGTGAGAAACTGGAGTGTTCTTGAGGTGGGAAGGAGAGATCACTGAAGTTTTTAAAGCTGGGATTAAAATTTCTTCCTGTTTTATTCCCAACTTGATGATACTGAGGTACATTTGACTAAAGAATGTTTACTTTACATCAAACACCAATCAAAATCAATACAAATGTTAAGATTTTAAATAAATATCACAGATTTAATCCTAGACCTACTGGGATCTTTACTAGGATTTCACCCAAAAGTCTTTGAATTTTATTTCTCCTCCAACTGCAGTTTGTGTGCCTTATTTTGATTTTTTCCTGTTATATTAAGCTATCTAGAGTTTGCTGCCTTAATACATGCATTTTCTTTCCCTCACTCTCTGTTTAGAGAAAGTTAGACCAAAGCAAACTTCTTCAGCTTATGCTTATACCACATTTAAAATGATCTTTAAAAAAAATTTGCAAGATGGATCAGTCCTGACCCTTTTGTATTTTTCTATGCAATTATGCTCTTTTGCCTTTCCAGGTTTTGTTTATTATCAAGGGTGATGAAATAACATGAAAAAAAATACTCCTGTCTTGTTTTTTTCTGTATCTATCCTATATTCCAAATCTTCCTAGGTAGCCTGTTTTCATCAGTTCCTCCTCTCCTTTCCTCTCCCTCCCTTGCGTTTGGTCCCAAACCTTCTGCTGCCTCAATATTTAGCAGCTTGTCTGATCCCAGCCAGGATGAGATGCTGACCCTATAGAAACAAACAGTGTTTTTTACCTGTACAAAGGATTCACATTGATTTCTGTCCTCAGAGGTCAATCACTGGAAGTAGACCAGAAACACTGTGGGCAGTACTGCATGGGATGGTCATACAAGGTTTCATTTAATAGCAGTCTTCAGAGGTAGCTATAGCATCCAGGACACATCCTCACTGAATTAAAGCAGCTGTGAAAGCTTCTGTATTTTAAACAGGCAAGTTTCTGACCTGTATATTTTATAAAGACATTATGGCTACATATAGTCTAGTAAATTTAATGGTACCAAAGCATGTTCCTGTGTATTGCAATTTGACCATCTTCACAATCAAACAGTAGGGCAGTGGCCAGCATGCTTTGTCCCAGCCTAGCCAGCTGTGCCAGACAACCTCAGCCGCAGCTCAGGAATCAGTGTCAGCCAGGGATCATTTCCAGCAGACAAACTGGATATCTTTTACCATTTTTTGGAGAGTAAGAGAGTTTAGTGGCATGCACCAGGCAATTCCACGCCAGCTGGCCTCAGTCAGAGAACAGCTCCAAGCATGTTTAATTTACTGCTGTAGCTATTGAGGATGTGCTGCTTGGTCCCATGTCACACTGCAGTGTTACAGTGAGAACTGGAAACTGAACTCAAATCACCTGCCTTATGCTTAAATTATTAGAAAACACATCTGTCTTATGCTGTAATTTGGCAGAAATCTTGCAAATAGATAATTGGAGGCATTCAGGGAGATTCTTGCAAGATTTGTTAGCTAAGGTTTTTCTGAAGTGTTCCCAAACCAGGGACGTTGCTGCAGGACAATATTTTAATTCTCTTATTTTCAGGAAATCGACCTTTATTTTTGTATATTTTCAGAGAACGACATGGCATCAGGGGATGGCAATTCTGTAAAAGAGGAATTCGTTAAGGAGAAAGCTATTCGCTCTCCGGTAATGAAATGGCTAAATCCTCGCTGATATTTACTTACACTTATAAGACTTTCAAGTGAATGCATTTCTCACAGATTATTGAATATGCAACAACACACTTTAAAAACAAAGTAGATCTATAGCATATCAAAATGTAACCTCTGAAGGCCATTTGTGATTCTGTTTTTCATGAGAAAAATGTTTACTTAAAAATAGACTGTACAGTGTATATGATTTTTGATATTTGTTTTGATAAGTATTTGAACAGAGAAATGTATTGTGGATTCCTAAATGTATAGTAATATTAAAAAACAAACACAATTCAACCCTCCTCATTTATATAATGCCAGAGGCCAACTCTTGCTGCCTGAGGCCGGGAAAGCTCTCACTGAATTCAGTGGACAGTTTGGGTGAGTGAAACTATTGGTGTGGAGCCAACATGGACGAAACGCACATCAACAAATCCCAGGATAGAAAGCAATACTGCTGAATCACAAGAATAATAATAACATAGGAGCACACAGTGTAAATTAAATAAACCAACATTAGTTGTTAGTCATTTTCTGGTTTTGGGGAATTTGGTGACAGTTCCTCAGAGATAAATACACCTTTCTTCAGTAAGAAAACACCCAGCATTTCAGCTTATACATTGTGAATAACTTAGCCAAGACACTGCAGACGTGTGCTGTATTGAGGTGGATTTCTAAAGTTAAATTCTGTACAGAGAAACAGCAGCTTGGTAAATTACACAGATTTGTAGGTGGGGACCTGAAATGAAAGAAACTGCTTAGCATAATTTAAATATGTTTCTATAAAGCAGCTACTTTGGTGCCATTAAGACAATGTCTGCATTTCTTGGGGAAGAGCAGGTCCAATTCCAAAGGCCAGCAAATGGACCTTCGTACTTTCCATCTTCATTGCTGGCTGCAGCCCAGTTGCGAGTCACAGGGGATTATTCTGATCCAGTGCAGGGAAGACTTGGACCCTCAGTGAATGGTAGTGCAGCCACCATACGACTTTGGTGCCCAGTCCTTTATTTCTTACATGAACAAGTGGTCACATTCAGCCAGGAGAATAACTTACCTATGTTAGAGTGTTGTAGGGACTGGCAATCCCTCATTCAGTCCAGAGTGGATTATGTATTTGCAACATAAAATTCCACACTGAGATGGGTTTCCTAATATGTCTGGAAACAACCAGATCCTCGGATAATGGGAGCTGGTGTAGGTATGTCAGAGTGAACCTGGATTGCGTGAGTTTAGGAATGGCCTCGTAACGCAGAGCACTCTCATTGGAAATGTTGTTTGAATTGAATATTTCCTTTGAAATCAATGTGAGCATTGACAGTGACTTCAGTGAAAGAAGGAGCACACAGTACCGCAGCCAAAGTTTGGTGCAGGATCTGAAAACTTACTTTTAAATCTACAAACAACAGAAGCTCCAAAAACTTTAAAGAGTCCAAATCCTGATCCAAAGCCAATGTTGGTGGAAGGAGGCTACTTTCACCTGGGAAAGCAGCACTGAACCGTGGTGTTCTAGAACAAAAGGATGAAGACAGCAGTAGACATCCAAATGTCAGTACAGCAGTGCAGGCTCTCTTGCCACGATAATCCGAGATACGTGAACATAAATCTCAAACTAGCATATAACAGATTTCAACCTGTATTGAATGTTTAGCTCTGAGAAGGAGCGGTATTATCTTGGGCAAGTGTGTTGATTCCCCTCTACTGATATCAGAAGTATTTTTTTCTTGATTTCAGTGAGAGCAGGATCAAACCCAGGGTCCTTCAGCAGACTGAAGATAATTATTTAAAGAATGTAGTAAATATTTGCATACATTATTACTATTTTGCTACAGTGTCATAAATGACATTACGAGTTCTTGAATGTAAATCTAATAAGCTGGTTGGTTTTAAAAAGTATATGTTTATTATTGTTCAATAAAAAAACACATGAAAGCACTGCTGTCTATCGTGTCTATCCATTAATGACAGAGTAAGACTGCTGGTGATGGCATAGCCACAGTGGCTGCAGACTAGGCACAGTTTTGCTCCCAAATTCACAGAAACAGTGTCACAATGGCTGCAGCTATTTCAGTGAATTTGCTGGGTACCATTCTCCATTGCTGAAACTGAATGGCGGCCCATGGCCGGAATAGTTTGTGTCCATACCATTCAACCATCTTCACCTCCAAAACAAGGTGGTTGGATCCAGGTTGCCTACTGGAGACAGCCCCTCCCCGGACAACCCCAGTGCTGGAAGGGTTTGGGAGTCCTCTTGCTGGCCAGGCCACCACCATGCCAGGGACCATTTAGCCCTGGGGCAGCAACTGCAATTCCTTGGCACTGTTTGATTTACCATACAGTAGTAACCTGTGGATCCAAACCTTTCAGGAGAAAGGAGAAGAAGGAGAAGGATGCCTGCAAAAATTTTTTTGGGATGTTTTCTTCTGTTTTCCATCAAATTTGTAAAATGCTTTTGCATTTCCTCAGCTGCTCTGCTGACAGATTACTCCACACGTAATAGGTTCCAGCATGAAATTATAATATAAGCAAATTTTCTCCATTAGCCTTTGAAATGTCTACCTGTTGCTAGTAGTGGCAATGAGACTACACTGGTAGAAGAAATAATTCAAATGATCACAAAATCATAGAATTGTTTAGGTTGGAAAAAACCTTTAACATCTGTGAGTCCAACCATAAACCTAACACTGCCAAGTCCACCCTAAGGACCACATTTACATGTCTTTTAAATACTTCCAGGGATGGTGACTCCACCGCTTCTATGGGCAGCTTGTTCCAATGCTTGACAACCCTTTCAGTGAAAAAATTTTTCCTCATATCCAATCTAAACTTCCTCTGGTGCAACTTCAGACCATTTTCTCTTGTCCTTGGGAGAAGAGACCAACCTCCACCTTGCTACAGCCTCCTTTCATGGAGATCGCTAAGGTCTCCCCTGAGTCTCCTTTTCTTGAGGCTAAACAACCCCAGTTCCCTCAGCCGCTCATCATAGGACTTGTGCTCTAGACCCTTCACCAGCTTTGTTGCTCTTCCTTGGACATGCTCCAGCACCTCAATGTCTTTCTTGCAGTGAGGGGCCCAAAACTGAACATGGTATTCGAGGTGGGGCCGAGCACAGGGGGACAATCGCTCCCCTTGTCCTGCTGGTCACACTATTTCTGATAGAAGCCAGGATGCTATTGGCCTTCTTGGCCACCTGGGCACACTGCTGGCTCACGTTGAGCAGGCTGTCAACCAACACCCCCAGGTCCTTTTCTGCCAGGCAGCTTTCCAGCCTTGTTGAACCTCATACCATTGGCCTCAGCCCATTGATCCAGCCTGTCCAATCCCTCTGTAGAGCCTTCCCATCCTCAAGCAGGTCAACGCTCCTGCCCAGCTTGGTGTCATCTGGAAACTTACTGAAGGTGCACTCGATCCCCTCATCCAGATAATTGATGATGATACTAACAGAACCAGACCCAATACTGAGCCCTGGGGAAGAACACTTGTGACCGGCTGCCAGCTGGATTTAACTCCATTCACTGCAACTCTTTGGGCCCGGCCATCCAGCCAGTTTTTTACCTAGCTAAGAGTACACCCATCACAGCCATGAACAGCCAGTTTCTCCAGGAGAATGCTGTGGGAAACGGTGTCAAAGGCTTTACTAAAGTCCAGGCAAAGAACATCACGGAATCATGGAATTTTCCGAGTTGGAAGGGACCTCTAGAGATCATCTAGTCCAACTCCCCTGCTGACACAGGAATGCCTAGAGCACATTACTCAGGACTGCATCCAGGCGGCTCTTGAAAATCTCCAGAGAAGGGGACTCCACAACCTCCCTGGGCAGCCTGTTCCAGTGCTCTGTCACCCTCATCGTAAAGAAGTTTTTTCTTGTGTTTGAATGGAACTTCCTGTGTTCCAGCTTGTGCCTGTTGCCCCTCGTCCTGTCACTGGGAACCACTGAAAAGAGTCTGCCCCCATCCTCCTTCAACCCACCCTTTAGACACTTACAAGCAAGAATAAGGTCTCCCCTCAGTCTTCTCTTCTCCAGGCTAAAGAGTCCCAGCTCTCTCAGCCTTTCCTCATAAGGGAGAAGCTGGATGGCAGCGCGGCCCTCTGGAGTGTCAGCCACCCCTCCCAGTTTGGTATCATCAGCAAACTTGTCCCCTCATCCAGGTCATTGATGATTGGACCGAGGATTGACCCTTGGGGGACATCTCTGGGTACAGGCCTCCAACTTGACACTGCTCCGTTAATCACAACCCTCTGAGTTCTGTCACACAGCCAGCTCTCAATCCACCTCGCTGCCTCCTCATCTAGCTCACACTTCCTCAGCTTCCTAACGAGGATATTATGGGAGACAGTGTCAAAAGCCTTGCTGAAGTCAAGGTAGATGACATCTACTGCTCTCCCCTCATCCAGCCAACCAGTTATAACATCATAGAAGGCTATCAGATTGGTCAAGCATGATCTACCCTTGGTAAATCCGTGCTGACCACTTCCAATAACTTCCTGTTCTTCAGCATGTTTGGAGATGACCTTCAGAACAAGTTGCTCCATTACCTTCCCAGGGACAGAGGTGAGACTAACCAGCCTGTAGTTCCCTGGGTCCTTCTTCTTGACCTTTTTGAAGATTGGAGAGATGTCAGCCTTCCTCCAGTCCTCAGGCACCTCTCCTCTTCCCCATGACCTTCCAAAGATGATGGAGAGTGGTCTAGCAATAACATCTGCCAGCTCTCTCAGCACTTGTGGGTGCATTCCGGCAGGGCCCATGGACTTATGGATGTCCAGCTTGGCCAAGTGCTCTCTAACCCGGTCCTCCTCAACTGAGGGAAAATATTCCTCTCTCCAGACCTTCCCCCTTGCCTCCAGGGTCTGGGATTCATGAGGGACAGCTTTAGCAGTGAAGACCAAAGAAAAGAAGGCATTCAGTAACTCCGCCTTCTCTGTGTCTTCCACCACTAGGGCGCCCATCTCATTCATCAGTGGGCCTACATTCTCCCTAGTCTTCCTTTTTCTATTGATATACTGAAAGAACCTCTTCTTATTATCTTTAACCACAGTGGCCAAGCCGAGTTCTGCTTGGGCTTTGGCCCTTCTGATTTTCCCCCTGTGTAGCTTCACTACATCTTGGTATTCCTCGTAAGTTGCCAACCCTCTTCTCCAAAGAATGTAAACTTTCCTTTTGTTCCTGAGGTCCAGCCAAAGCTGCCTATTTAGCCAGGCTGGTCTTCTTCCCCGTCAGCTCATTTTTCAGGACATGGGGATGGCCTTCTCCTATGCTTTTAAGAGTTCCTACTTGAAGTATGACCAGCCTTCCTGGGCACCTTTGCCCTTCAGGACTGTCTCCCAAGGGACACTCTCAACCATGCTCCTAAACAGGCTAAAGTCTGCCTTTCGGAAGTCCAAGGTGGCAGTTCTGCTGGCTCCCCGCCTTGCTTCTCCAAGAATTGAAAACTCTACCATTTCATGGTCACTCTGCCTAAGACGACCTCCAACCTTTACATCCCCTACATGACCTTCTCTGTTAACAAACAGTAGGTCCAGTAGGGCGCTTTCCCTAGTTGGCTCCCTCACCAGCTGTGTTAGGAAGTTGTCTTCCACACACTCTAGGAACCTCTGGGACTCTTCCCTCTCTGCTGTGTTTTATTTCCAGCAGACATCTGGGAAGGTGAAGTCCCCCATGAGAACAAGGGTGAGCGATCACGAGAATCCACAGCCTTTCCCTCATCCACTAAGCAGGTCACCTTGTCATAGAAGGAGATCAGGTTTGTCAAGCAGGACCTGCCTTTCCTAAACCCATGCTGACTGGGCGTGTTCACCTGGTTGTCCTGTGTGTGCTGTGTGATGGCACTCAGGATGCTCTGCTCCATAACCTTCCTCAGCACTGAGGTCAGACTGACAGGCCTGTAGTTCCCTGGATCCTCCTTCTGGCCCTTCTTGTGAATGGACGTCACATTTGCTAACCTCCAGTTAGCCAGGAATGCTGATGAATGATGGAAAGTGGCATGGTGAGCACTTCCGCCAGCTCCTTCAGTACCCTTGGGTGGATCCCATCCGGCCCCACAGACTTGTATGTGTCTAAGCAGTGTAGCAGGTCGCTAACCATTTCCCCTTGGATTATGGTCCCCATCCCTGTTGTCCAGCTCAGGGGGCTGGGTACCCCAAGAACAACTGGTCTTACTATTAAAGACTGAGGCAAAGAAGGCATTAAGTACCTCAGCCTTTTCCTCATCCTTGGTCACTATGTTTCCCCCTGCATCCAATAAAGGATGGAGACTTTCCTTAGCCCTCCTTTTGTTGGTAGAAATATTTTTATAATACTATAGAAATATCTTTAATTGTCTTTTACTGCAGTAGCCAGATTAAGTACTAGCTGACCTTGTGCCTTTCAGATTTCCTTCTTGAAGGATGTCCAGCCTTCCCGGACTCCTTTGCCCTTCAGGACTGCCTCCCAAGGGACATGAAGTGATGTTCATGGAACCAAAGGCTCTTCAACAGCCTCCTCTTTATTTTCCACCCTTTCATCTTTCTACCTTTCCTTTCACATCTCTCCTGGCTCCCCACTGCACAATCCAAATCATTTCCCCTATTTTGCACACATGAATTTTCTTCAGACTTTTTTCCTGTCTTCACCCAACTCTGTGTTCCAGGCATCCTCTTTTCAGCTGACCTTCCCTTCCCACACACACTTGAAGTTAGCTACAGATGCTCTTCTCTCCAGGGGTAAAAGTCATGAGATGGTTCATCACAAAACATGTCATCTAGTTTCTAGATTTGTTTTTAGTTGTGTCATATATTATTCCCAGTATGAATACATTTGGTAAATAGGCCTCATTTCTAGTAGGTAGACTTGATTTTCTCAACTACTAAACAGTAAGCTAGTAACATATGCACCACCTTTTATTTTATATTTAATGGGCAGCAACACTGATAAGAAGTATGCTGTAATGCAATATTATATTTCCTATTACAGCCTGTATTATAGGACGTTGCAGACACCATTATAGTTCAAACAATATACCATCTATGTTTTAGAGTGATGTCTGAAATACACAGAACAAAAAAGTCTGAAATATATTTGGATGTATTCCATCCATGATTCATATAATAAGTAATAAATATATTTTCAGCATAGACCAACTTTTAATGAAAAACAGCACTATCAGCTTCAACCGTACAAAGTATCTTTGACGTACTTTACAGTACAATTTCATTATATAAATACATTCACACAAGTATTGTGAGATGTAACACTGCCTAATCACCATAGTGTGATTAACAATATAAATTTGCCACTCTGATCTGCTGGGACATACATATTAGAGCAAACACACCAAAGTATATATTTTAAATGAAAATATAGTTATTATCACCTCTGTACATGCTTGCTGTCTATTTAAATGGACTGCCAGGTCAAAGAAGTGATTTGAAAGTATTTCCTGACACCTGCGAAGTTGGTAAATATTTCCTGTTTTTGTTGTGTCTGCTGAAAATAGGAATTTTACAAGTTGGACTGATAGCTGGACAGGCACCACGATCTCCAGTTTGGCAGGTCTTAATGTGGTTTCCACTGGGGGTTTGTGGAAGGTTTGTCTGAGGAAACTTGGGCTGACAAATTGGCATGTTCTGGATTTCTTGCTCTCCCAAAATAGGCACCAGCACTATTCAAGCGTAGTCAATTGTCCGTCTATCTTCTGGGTGGCCACAGACTATGCACAACCCAGATGTGTGGCTCAGTTTTTGCAGAATGGGTGAGTATAGCAATTAAATAGGTGTTAATACAGCAAGACTTCTGAATGCTGAAGCATTCCTTCCCATCTCCTTACGCAGCAGATGCCAGTGACCCCTGTGCATGTGCTGGGTGTCTCGGTCATGGCTGGGGCGGTTGTGTTGCACCTACGCCTGGACAGCCTGGCTTTTCTGCAGGTGCTGGCTGGAATCCAGCCGCAGCCCTGGCAGCCCTGTGTCCCCCGTGCTGCCTTCCTGCAGGATTCTCAGGGCAGGCAAAATGCTCTATGTAAACAAACAAACCTGTGTTTGGATGAAGAAAAAGACAGAGATTTCCTTAACTTTATTAATACATGATGGTCCTAATCCTCCCTGATCCCCTCCCATCCACTCTGCTTCCAAAGTGGCTGCAGCTCAGACTCATGTGCTAGCTCCCTTCCTACTTGTGAAAGCTATCAAGCAAATATTCAACTGAAATTAAGGGCAACAGTTGATTATACATGAGCTGATCTTCACCATTCTAGTGAGACACAGATTAATTTTTTTTGAAATGACATAATTGATGCAGTCTTTCTGCTCTGCAAACACTGAGCCTATAAAACTGTTATTTGATAAACTGGGACAACTGAAATCATATGAATATTACTTGAAAATATCTTTCTTCCTCACAAGCGAAACTTCTATTTTTGAAGAACAAATAATGGATTGGAATGCCATTGAAATCCAAACACAATATTAGTATGTTCCTGAAAAAAAAAGGTACAATGCTGGGGGAGAATGCACTAGAGCCCTTGCAGCTGTGTCACACTTTCCTGTTTGTTATTTTTAGTTTTCCATTCCTGCTTTTTTGGGGGGTGTGTGTGTCTTTGCTTTGCTTCCTATCCAGCTTCCCTTTAACTCCTGTATAGCTCTGTCTTAAATATTTCAGGCATTTAGCTCTTTTTTTTTCTTCTTTTTTATTTTTTTCTTCAAAGGAAACCCAAGCAATGCTGTCCAGTTTCAGTAACTCATGTTTCTCTTTGCAGTGGTTGAGTTCTTGGTTTTCTAAGGCATTTCGGAAATTTACATTGCTAGTTTTCAGCTTTGAACATGGTCAGGCTTTATAAGCATACGAAAAGAGCGGCATACAAGGAAAGCCCTAGTCTGCTCTTCAGTACGTCCTGGTCTTTGCACCTGGGAAACCACTGCTATCCAGTCCCAGATTAAAGTTTCAGGATGACATTTAATAAAAAAAAGAACAAAATGGGCTCTGGTGAAACACTGTATTATAAAGCAGTCTTTTTTTCCCCTCCTTGTTCATATATCAAAGTCTTTGGAATCTTGTACAGCCGTATATCTGACCTATGGAACAGGAAATGTTACCACCTCCGAAAATTGTACCACAAATCTTACATTACTGAATGCTTTGCTAGCAGCCTAGGACCTATCCGCACAGAATTAGTTAGGAACCTCCGCTAATGTTTAAAAAATAGAAAGCTTTTTGGAGAAAAGTTTTATTTCCCGCACAATAAACCTCATTGCAGGGGAACGCACTTCATTGCAAGTGTACACCCAGAGACTCAGAAATCAGCAGCCACATGCCCAGTCCAAAAGATGTTGTTAAAAAACCCAACCCAAAACAAACCCTTTAAGGTTTTGAAACTGATGCCATGATTTCTTGGGTCTTGGGTCCCAAGTGAGACTGAAAGCTTGGGGCTGGCGATATTGGTCCTGCCCAACAGTAAGTACAAAACCAGAGCACACAACAAAGGAGGGTGAACAGTGACAGCATCTGCTTCCCCTCCCCTAATCCTCTCATCTCCCTACTTTAAAAAGCCTCCTCACGCTGCTGAAATTTGGCTGCTACCATGACAAGGGCCAATGGTTGGCTCCCTCCGACCAGCATGCATGCAGGCATACCCAGCACTGCCAACCACAGCACCTTTCCACCACCACACCTGGCTTGACATCGATAAAACGATGTTTGATGAAAAGTATGCACAAATGCCCTGGGCACAAAATTAAATAATTACCAAGGCAGCATAGGCTATACCTGGGTCCAGATCTTTCCCAAGTCCTGATGGTGTTCAAGTCTATAGCTAGCGTGGCTCTGTCTCGGATAAGTAGATGGTCACAGTTTGGGGTCTGTTTTCTATTGATCCCCAGGGTGGACACAGAAAAAGTAGAAGGTGAGATCAGTCTCAGCTGACTCAAAGTGGCAAATACCGGGACATCAGGAACCTGATGACTTCACACAGGAAGTACATGGCAGCTGATCTCAACCCTAACACTTGGTAAGGTAGAGCCGTCTTCCAGTGCTGCTGCTTACCTCAGTGAAGAGCATAACATAAGGAGGGACTAAGAATGGTCATATTAGGTCAAACTGTAGATCCTTCTAGACCAATATCCTCTTCATAATGACCTTTAGCTCCCTAACAGCTATCCAAACCGCCAGTCTTTTTCTCAGGACCTCCCCAGGATCTGTCAGCTCTTTCTAGTGACCAGGTCTATCATAACCAACCAGGCAGGGGACTGTTCTGAGAACCACCTGCCAGCACAGGTGGCAGAGATGCTTGTGCTGTGTTGCTGAATAGCCCTGAATGACTCAGCTGCGAATGGAGGGGTTGGGCAGACCCCAGTCGAGTCACTTCATGAACTGGTGGCCCAACTGCAACTTCTCACACCTTTTAGTCCAAGATAGGATGAACTTCCTTGAAACTCTTTGTTTTCTGTTATCTTACACGACTCTTGAAGAAGCAACCATCCAACCTTAATCCTTGGCCCCTCAGTGCTGATTCTCCAGTGTGAGCCACATGAGCCTCCTAGCTGCCCACAGCACATGAGCAAATTCAGCTGTGGGGTTTGCATCTGCTCTTTTCCCCCTTGATCTGTCTGGGCAGAGCTCAGCTGGGCAGTAACCCCAATGCAACTCTCTGGAGGCTTTCGCAGGGTGGTGGGTACTCAAAAGCCCTTTCCAGTTACTTAATTTTAATTTTTTTTTCTTAATTCTTTTCTTTAGGCTTCTAACTTTGCAGTGGTGTTAATAATGGAAATAAAGGCTGTTGAAAGGCTGCATTTCAGGGGCATGACGACGTGGCAGTGGCTGGAATTAACAGGAGAAGAGAGGCTAAAGACCTTAATTCTCCAATTAAGTCTGAGCCTATAATCAGCTCACTGGCTACACACTGGCCTCTCTTACCATACACAGAACAAGAATTCTTTCTCAGGACACTTAATTTCCTAGGACCAAAATAAAATGCCAAAAATAGCTCTCTTGGCTGATCAGTGTGAACTACCTGGTTCCACGTGGAAGAGTTTCTGCCCGTTCCATGTGCTTCTATCCTGCAAAATACTGCATTACCAAAGTCCCAAAATGGGTGATTTTCTTTATTTATGTCTTTAAATGTTGGAATGGAGAGAGCAGTTCTTTGTGATATTTTCCTTCTATGTTACATTAAGGTGAGGAGATGCTGAAGAACTAGAAAACAACAGAGAAAGGGGAGAAACATATGTCACGTTCAGGAACTCTTTTGTTCCACCAGGACACAAATTACTTCATTTCATGGGGAATTTGGTGGGAAAAAAAACCCCAAAACATAATTTAACCACATAAACTGATATTTTACTTTACACAGCATCTGCCATTTCTCTTTTCTGTTTGGGTTTGTAGATTCCCAGTACTTTTGACCCAATCCTGCTTCCAATAAAGGAAATAGGAAAATTTATGTGACTGGAAAATAAATAATGGGAACAGTAGCACTGCTTGAGGAGTACGAAATTGTGCAGGACTTCATATGCTATTTACTAGCAGAGCAGGAGTTGCTGCAAGAAACACAAACACAAACCTGGTTTAAACTTTCAATGGAGATAAATGCCCCTGCATATATCTGTACTTAATTTGTGTTTATTACTTGGATATTCTTTACTATCCTGCATGCATGTGAATACCCTTACTGTACTTTTCCAAATTTTCAGTCATCTCTGCTCTCTGGAACTCCTTAGATTTGCAGCCAGGTCTCTGTTGTGAGTGAGAAACAAGATCTGTCCATTATGTTGTGCAGGGAAAAGAGGGGTTTTTTATGAATCAAAAAATGTGCTCTCTGTTTAGAAAAACACAATATATCCTCACTCCATGTAAACAATCTGACCTTCAGGTGGAATGCAGCCAGAAGGGCTATAAATAGCACCCTTAATAAGGATGGAGACAGAAGCATTTAGAGTTCAACTGGCAACACTCACATATGGAGAAATAGCAAATGAGCTACCTGTAGCTCTTGTGCTCTAAAAAGCTCAGATGCAATTTGTATAGGAACTCAGCTGAATCTGCGCTGAGCAGGTAGGAATATTTTTCTCCTGAAAACAACAATGGGTAGCCCTGTGTATTAGAAAAACCTTGTGGTGCTTCCTCCACCATTTCATGAGCATCTCGCAGTCGTTAGTGTGTTCTCCTTTGCTGCACTCGTAGACAGAAAGGCACCGCAGCTTGCAAATGGCAAACTGAGGAATGAGGAGGCCAAGCGTCCCACCCAGGACCCCACTGGTACTCCATTGCAAAGCAAGGGCTCCAGCCAGCTGTTGCAGGTACCAGGTTAGTGACCTACATATTGGATCATCCTCTTTCAAAAAGTGCTTTCAAGACATTTGCAAGGCAAACCTCCAGGCATCCAGTGCCTTAATAAGAAGAAGGATGTCTATTAGTTTGACTTGACTTGGTACCGGTGGGGGGGAATTGATTACGGTGCAGGGTGTGCACCTTCTCTGTATCCTAGTGTTATAATTTTAATGAAGAAGCTCCGAGCATGTGATGACTGCTGCTACAGTTTGATTTATCACAGCTCAGCAAGTCTGCACAACAGTCATGAATGTTTTCTGTCTCCAGACAGATGTTTGCTTCTACCACACCTGTGCATCTTCACGACTGTTTCTCCAGGAAGACTCATGTGAAAATATTTTTGTTCACACAGATATTTTGGGAACCAGCATTTTTTCAAACAAGCATGTTTTTATGTAAGACACAGGGTGCACATGAGTGATGGTGACACTGTCATCTGCAATTAAATTTTATTGATTTCTCAGGGAACATAAACTAAATCACAGGAGGATCCTCTCCACAGCCCCTGCCCACATATATCTCTGAACCTGCTGGGACTGTAGAAGCAGAAAAGTCCAGAAGGACAGATAACACCAATATCAGTTCCTGTTGTATTCCTCAGACATGCTGCAAAAAACATTGTATGTCCCAGGTTTTATTTTATTTCCCAAACTCATTGCAGTGGCATGGAAACCTGGAAGTCCTGCTTCCCTCCTCAAAACCAAGCCTGCTTCTCCTACAATGCAAGCAACATCCTCCACATCAGAACAAAAACTGAATAGACAGACCATCAAAGCTGTGTAAAAGCACCAGCTGCCCGGACACATACCAGGACAGCAAAGTTATTTACCCGAGGAGCCTTTCAGATGATTCAGGTCAATTCTATTGTACATGGAATTGACTCACGTAACTGCGAGACCTCATTGTCCCTTTCCCTGTCTGCTTCCCTCCTTTTGTTTCATGCCATTGTTTCTAGGTAGACATTAAAATGCTTTGGGACAAAGAACGTGTCTTCCTGTGAGCTTACACAGAGTGAAGTACAAAGAAGTCCCAGTCCCGTGTGGGGCTGTGCAAACCCATACCGCTCTGAGAAAAGCACACGCATACAAACCGCAGCACCTAGGCATGCACATATGCAAATATGTATACTTGAACTGTTGCTTATAATTAACATGCCTAGTGATGGATCACACCTGTAAGTCATAATTGTGGTTCAATATCCCTCATATCCACTGCATGACTCTGTAGCATGAGTTACACACAAGGAGAATCTGACTAGCAGTATATCCTCGTATATGGACAACATGTTAATATTACTGCTGCCTGTATTAGAGTAGCTCTTTCAGCTCCTATTTAGTGTTCTCTTCTTGCCTCTTGCTGGGCTAAAGTAAATTCAGCCTCTCTACTATGGTAATTTGTTTCTTCCTGTCTGCATTTTTTCTAGTTCTTGTTATAAAAAGTTCTTTTATATATTTTTATCACCACAGATGTTTTTCCAGGGTGCAGTGAAAGTTATTTCAGCAGACAAACAATGTCTCATTTTCCTCCAATTCTGTAAGACAGAATGACATCTCATTCTAAAACTGACTATCTATTCCCTCTCCCACACCATAGATTTAAATTATTTTCGTTAATTAAATTTAAAATGTTTACTGCTTTTTACTATTTCTGTCCAGTTCTGCCTGGTAAGTATCCTTCCATGATCTGGAGTGTGCAATAAAGAAAACAGAAAAAAACAGAAGAAACATTGCGTCAGTGTTTGAAGTTGTGAACCTTTTAACACTATAGTGCAGTGACTATGCGCTACACTTGTAATAAAAAATAAGAGCCATATTTACCTCTTGTATAATGATAGCATCTTTATCTCTAAAGCACATTTCCTTTTCCTGTTTAAAGAGGAATAAAGTGAGACCCAAAGTACTGATGTAACATTGCCGGGTTTACCCACCAGATGGGGGAGAGCTGGAAACAGACTCAGGTCTCCTGCTAATCCTTGAGATGTTGAAAATCATTTATCACTTCTTAAAACCTAAGCCTATGCCTTAGGATTTTTCTCCTTGAGGACGAATGGATCTGGTTCTGCTGTGCTTCCCCCGTAAGTGCTTACAGGAGGGCAGTTGGGGTTTTGCATGAGGGGAGTAAAGACAGCAAGAACAAGTCCCTTGGCCATGGTGCCAAGTTTCCAAGCAGCAGCTGAAAATGTCTCCAGAATCTTTTCCTTGCCACCATGCCTTCACGGAAGGTAAATATTTTTCTTTCTTATCTGTACGCTTAGCACTTTGAAATGTTTTCATCAGCCACAGGATGCTGTCCTCTAGTTTGAAATAAATGATTCAGTGAAAAGTTATATTTGAGAAAGTATTACTGATACAATACATTTCAAAAAAGGCCAGAAACCTTGTTTAAACTCAGACACTCATTACCAGCTGAACAGCAAATCTCCTTGTGCTTGAGATTTTTATTTGCTACTTGATTTTTTAAAATGAGGCATCATTTTGGGAAAAGAACTTTGTGTCTTGCAATTTGGAAGTATAAGTCCCAAATCCTGTAGAGTATTTCTGAGTTTGGGAGAAGAGGCATTGCCACTGAATTCACACCCACACTTGAACTTCTGGGGAGGAATAACAACAAGCAAACATAAAAATCAAAAGGAAAGAGAAAACCAAAAAGCTACACCCAGCAATGCTTACTGGGGAGAAGTGGCTCACCTTTGCCTGTGAGGCTGTGCCCTGGCCAGGTCCCGTCTGACATATTAATTCCCTCCACCTTGATTTCCCTTTTTCCTCTCATTCCCCAAGGTGTGCCTGCTCTGCCAGTGCTTTGATCCTCTCCCCGTCTGTGCCTCCCCCCTCCCAAGCACGCTGCTTGCTGAGCACTGCATGCTTCCCAAACCCTGCCCAGGCTCCCCCCTTGCATCTCATTCACAGTCCTCCTGAAAATGCTTGGGGCAGAGCTACGTGGGCTGTGTGGAGGCTACCCTCTAGACCTGGCAACATGAACCTGCAAACGTGGCCCTTCCTGGGGCAGAGATGCCATCTCTGCGGGGTGACACGAACACAACCAGTAATACTCTTGCGTGTGTGGGTTAAGGGATGGAGGACCCATGGAAGCAGCCTGGCAGGGAGCTGACAAGTGGGTCCTTCTGAAGTCTGTTCCTCCCTCTGCCAATCTGAAACCATCTCGTTAGACAAAACCAGCACTGGGGGACCCGAGGGGTCATGTGCCTCCTCCAGGGCTCACCCCCAGGGCTCACCCGTCATCTCTGCAGCCGTGCAGCACCAACACTGTTGGGCTGCCTGCATGTAAAAGGCTTTCTGTTTTAGCAATACTGGCAACTTCTCTTCACCTGAGCAAGAGTGTACTTTTGTTGGCGTCGCTCAAACCAGTTCAGAGTGGAATAAGCTCTGCTGACAGAAGACTCTTTTTCCAGAATAACTGCATACCCCCTCAGGCTTTTGTTGGCAATTTTCTTTGGGCTCACAGCCAACATTAGCACGATGCACTAGCCCACTGTGGGGTGGCAATTCGTTCAAATCATAATGCCAAAGAACGTCATTTCCAAGGGAAAGAGCCAAGTGCTCTGCTCCCTTCTTGTCATTAAGAATGAAATAATTTCTCTACCTGTGTAAACTTTCCTGGGATTGTACTTGTATTCCACCACCTTGACTGAAAATGTGCTGCCTAGCTCACGCTGATTTAAATCTCTTATTTAAACAGGATTTTTACTGAATGGAATCTGGGGAGTTGAAAGTGCAATGGAAGAAAGCAGGTGGGACCAAATAAAGAATCGACAAGCAATGCAACCTCGACATTTTGAAGAATAATTGTGTTATTTTTTCTTGAAAGCAGAAGCAAAGTGCTCAGGGAACATTGCAGGTTTGGATTCCACTGAACATTTTTTTCAATTGTGGCTTGCTAAACTTTATGTGAAATCCAGAGAAAAAATAATGAAAAACATACATCTTTGTATCATGCCACAATTCACTATAAGTGTCAATAGGCATTTTGTCCTTTAAGAAGAAGTTGTATAAAAAAAATCAGTGCCTATTGCTATGATAACACACTAAGTGTTTTTAAACTATGAACTATTTAGTGGCATCTATATTGTTCTTCAGTTTCCCCAGAATGTTGTTAATGAGTCATTTGTGGTTATCACAACAATGGGTAACTATTTACTTCCGAGGGAAAGAAAAAAAAAAGACAACAGATAAAGAATCTTCTGTTTCTCTCTTCATTTGTTTGTTTTGTGTGGAGAGGAAGAGTTTGATATATCATACTCTGAGCCAGAGTCTTTGTAAAATGACATTGGCACAAATATCTGAAAAATGTCAGAGAAAAACAAAGCTTGGGAAAAGCAAGAATAAATATTTTGCAAGAGAAAAGATGGTGGGTTTTTATGTTTCACAAATGTACTCTTTGTGGCAGACCTCAATGGCTGGGAACTCAGTTCTCCAGTGGGATCAGCTTTGTGACTGGTGAGTTTAAATTTAAGCATATAACTAATATTGTAAGCTCTACTCAACTGTGCAGTTTCAAAAGTACTCGGAAATTTCCCTGCGTGAGATGAGTGTGCTCTGCATCTCACAGGCGTGGGACAGTGTAAACACCTCTGGAATAAATGGAGAGCATGCTTGCACTCAAACACTCCCTGTCAGTCTCCTGACAGCTGTGAGTCAGCTCTCATTAGCTAAATAAGTCAGCAGAGCACATCACCACAGCTGAAATGTCTTCTGCAATGCACTAGACCTGTGTTACCCTTTCTCAGCTGAAATGAAAGCTGTTTGGAACTGCTGGATTTGAACATTCAAATTGGCCGGGTTCCCCAGAGGCTTTTTTGGGGACGTGTGCTCCTGCCACTGGAATTGTTAAACAGAGTGGAGTGATTTTATATTCACTTTCCCTCTTTCTGTGATGAGTTTGAGCTGTGTCTCAATGAGACCAGGCAGTCGGCAGAGAAACATTTGCCAATAGCTTTGAGAGCCTTGCCCAGCTAGACGGTAACTCTGGGATTTACACTTGGCTTTCAGGTCTAACTTCAGCCTACATTTACCTTCAAATCAGTCAGATTTACATAATAAGGGACGCTGCTCTCTATTTGCAAACAAAACAGCAGATAAGAGGGCTGCACATTTCACCCATGGGCGTTAGAATACCTAAATTCCCACCTGTGTAATTGCCCTCTCAGGTAGACAATACACTTCTTAATTGCAAAACTGAGATCTTATTTCGGAATCTAAGACAGTGCACAGGTCCACCTAAGGCTGGCCTGCAGTTTACACCCTGCATCTCAAAGGCAGAACATACATGCATTTCCTTGTAACTGTGGCTGGCTGAGCCACAGAGTGCACAGTGAGCCACAGAGCATTCATTTCACAACCCAGTGAAAATCTGCAGAGAGACAGCTCCATTCGCACTGCCTACTGCGTGCTGGGTACATCTGCGTGCCTGAGTTCACGGCTAAACCAGACTTACGTGATGAACAACGCCAAAAAAACCCAGTGATGAAAAATTGCCAAGGCAAGAAGGGGATGCTTATGCAGTGCTAGGCTTTCAAGTGTGGCTTATCGTGCTAAATGGACATATGGTGCAGAGACCGAGAGACTGGACTAAGAGAGCTTAATAGTGTGGCCAGTTAGTGTGTGTTAGTCCCAGGGCCTACGTGGGGCTACACAAAGCTATGGCTGAGCTGATCCACTGATGGTGAGCCTTGCTTGGAGGGGCAGGTTGGACTCAAGCCATCCAGGTGTCGCCTCCAACCACCACTTCCACAATTTGGTGTTCAAAGTGTTTGCACAGCTGTAGCTCCAGTGTCATTTGCTTTCTTGCTAAACCTCTACGCTCCTAAACCCAGGCCAGTTTACACACTCATCTAACCTACTCTTGGTGTCCTCTGGAGAGTGAGAGGAATTCACTCAAAGAACTTATTTTTCTCTATAGATTACATAGGGAAACTAGGAAGAATAGATCAGCGGTAGGTGTCTGCGCTGCAGTTGTCTGAGTTAGGTCAGGTGAATACTACCCCATCCTTTCAACGGAGATAAATACCACAGTATTAGTCTGGCCCCTGTGTTAAAACAGCATTTACAACCATATAGAGATTGGCAATAGTGAACCAGTATCATGAGGATAACACTGTGTCCGAACTCTTCCCAGGAGTACATTACCCTACAGCTGGTGAATGGAAGTTAGAATAGAACAGAACAGAACAGATTATTTCAGTTGGAAGGGACCTACAATGATCGTCTAGTCCAACTGCCTGACCAGTTAAATATCATGCAAAGCTAAAATGCATTGGCGAGAAAATCCAGGCCTTTTTAGTGTTATTTGACAAGTAGGAAGTAATAAGAACATTATAGAGTTGTCATTAGGGAAGAAGAGGAATATGTAAAGTATCTGCTGATCTAATAGATAAGTGCACATCCTGGGTGAAATTAATCTTTTTCAATGAGATACTGAACTGTGGAAACAGGAGAGACTTGTGAGTTTTTAAGAAAGTTTAGATTTCCAGAACTTGGGTATTTCTAAAAATGGGACAGGGTTTGTGAGTAAGTGTTTTTATCTAACTTTGAACTCCGAACACTTACCCTTTGTCTGTTATCTTGAACATTTGTCCTCCTAAGTGTGACAAATACGAAGGCAATCAGTTAGGCAAACATAAAACCAAACAGAGTGGCCACGAGCATCCATGCAGAGGGAAAGGTATCCTGATTTGGTGCCATGATTCTGTAATGATCATGATTGACATCTCTGCTTCCCAAAGCCACTTAACAACAATAGAAATAACTTTTTACTGTGGCAGGAAAGAATGATAATAAAAACTATCCAGAGAGATACTAAAAGTATCAAAATCACTAACCAAGGATTCAGAGAGATAAAAAGTAGAAGCTGGTCTCACTATCTTGGTGGAAATATCTCCTGAGGTGGTTAGCAGAGGGCAAGAAAAATGCTTAAGGACTCACAGAAACACCGGACCCTTTCTCTTCCTCTCTGTTAAGGACTGTTCCCAAACACCAAACCAGGAGGAATGAAGAGCCTGAAACGTCTTGGATGAAATGTAATTCTGACTTCCTTCCGTCCTGTCTGGTACTTAAATAGAAGATGCAGATCCCTATCTTAAGCCCTTGCCAAGGAAGGAAGAACTGTGTTAAAACTCTGTGTGTCCAGAGGGTAACTGCGGATATGACAAGGCAATTAGGCATTTCATTCATTTCTAAAACACTTTAACTGAGTCCATCTTTACCTGGTGTCAGGTGAAAGGATACATGAGCTGTATGAATGAAATTTAAGCCACAATTCTGTTCAGACCACACAATTGCTCAAGCAGAGCTGGGGCACATCGCACAGGTAGACAACTTGAAGCTGACATCCCAACAGGTGCTGATAAAAAGGCAGTGTGTTGGAAAAAAAACAATAGGAGACGCTAATGCAGAGGTCTACATGCTGGGAAAGAACCCAGCACCCAATGTTTTCAAGGGTGATATCAGAGTGTGGGAGGTGAGCTTGCTGGTGTGCTGGAGACTTCATCTGTTAGCCTTGAGCTTCACTTGAAATGGAAATAACTTGGTTTGGGGGAATGCACGCTTTTATGGTTCAAGGCATGAACGTGCTTAGAGAACAAAATCAAATAGGAAGCTTTGTTATGGTCTGCTAAATAAAACAACTGTGTTTTTTCACTTTTTTTCCCCCCACAGTGGCATTTCCAGAAAGAAAAAGCTATTTTGCTCAGGTTGTGAAATCTTAAACTGATGCTGTTGGGAGGGAATATATCTGATTCAGAAATGGAACCAACAAATTGTTTTCAAGGCCTGGAATTCCAGAGGATGAAATGTCACAACTAGAACAACCTAATAACCTGAGATTTCTTAGAACTTCCTCATCTGACAAGCAGCCAGATCTCACTTGGCTGAGCTTACAGATGAGGATAAATTCACAGGAATCCAGTGGAAGCAGGACTGTGTGCAGCCATAGAGAAACTTTTACAGAGTCTTTTGAATTACATAGCCTGCTAGAAAGAGAACAATTGGGTATTTTAAGAATTCAAATAAAATCTACAGGTTATCCAGAAGTTAAATACTCCAGGAGAAAGGAAGGTAATTTAAAACCTCTGTATGATGTCATATCACATGGATTTTTCTTCATATTACATCACATACAACTTTGGTTGGCCTGTTCTTAGTAGTCCTTAATGCGAGCAGCAGTAATGAAGGAACCCAATTGTGTCTCACACTCAAATCAGAACACTACATACCAAATACAATAAACTTGCAGCCACTAATGGGATGTGGACACTTAGTTTTGACTCTGAGATTTTGCTCTAAATCTTACAAGACAGTTTCTCAGAAAGATGCTACTTAACAATTCATGAAACAAAAATATTAAACTCTGAGAATTTGGTAGTGAACCTGAATAACTACTACATTCCTTGTAAGTTTACTTTATTGGTTTGCTTTAGCCAACAGATCTATCCCTTGGTGGTCTTCCTGGTGTGGGTTCTCT
The DNA here is from genome assembly GCA_008921705.1 of Burhinus oedicnemus. Classification (NCBI taxonomy): domain Eukaryota; kingdom Metazoa; phylum Chordata; class Aves; order Charadriiformes; family Burhinidae; genus Burhinus; species Burhinus oedicnemus. The sequence goes on along the minus strand of VFFE01007677.1, from coordinate 2,411,748 downwards.
GGGACACGCTACCATTTTGCCTTTTACCACAATATTTCTACAATGACTTGGAAGAAAAAAAAATCGAAACCTCCAAAAATCTGGTTTGACATTAAATTTCTTGGTTGCTCTGCTGTAGCTCCTTATTGCAAAATCAAGATATTATGCAAAGGTCACTGGCTAGGAGCGTACCACATGTCCAGAGAGACAGAAATAAAAGTAGGATAGCCAAAGCCAGTGAAAAAGATTTAAGATCTAGGTGTTAGATGTGTTAGATAACTACCCTAGTAGTTATGCTGGTGGCTCTTGACACAGCAGTGAATATAACTCATATACTATCTTTTTGCAGAAAGAATATGGGCTTCATTTGGTTACAAAGAAAAGAAGTTGGCAAACCATCTCGAGGATGGCCATGTTTGCTAGGATTTGCTGAAAGGACTCTGAATTTTTTAATTACCTCTGTATCTCTGTGTGATCCGTGTTTTGTCTCAAACGGAAATTTAGCCCAATTACGCAAATCTACACACACAGATGCAAACTGTTCAAGGTTGTCTTCATAAACTTTTGAACTCTTCTGTCTTCTAAAAAGGAACACGATCACAAAAGAATTTTTAAGAATTATTGGAATCATTTAACAGAATAGGAGATTAAGTACTAATAAACAATAACCTGTCATTGGTGTTTTCGAAAGATCGAAACCCAATTCACAATTCCACGTTGAAAGTATTTGTGAGGCCTCCAATACGATAACTGAGGACTGTGATTAATGTCATGTGCCTGTTTATTTTTCCCCTGAGAACCTGAAAGGGTAAAAAAAAGATCACAACTAAACAAAAGCATATCAATAACAGGAAACTGTTGGTGAGAAATACCCCGATCTTCCTGTAAATTCACGTCACCACATTCCCCAGGGACAAAGGTGCGTGAACAGCATGGTAAATAATTATGATTTAATATGAGGCCTTGCAATGCTGTTTACAGTTTAACAACAAAAAGGAATTGTTTCTCAAGGCGCAAAATAAGCAAATAATAGAAACACATATCAATATAATCAGGAAATGATGATGTTATGTCTGGGTCAGCTGCTGAAAACAGATTGCAATCTATCAAAGTATCAACCTGATATCTCTGTGCAGCCCACAGAGAAACACCAGTGATGGGAGAGAGTCTTTCCCTGGTTTGCATGCCAGTCATCTCACTTTGATCATTTTAGGAACGTGCTGGTGACTGGGGTCCTGCAGAAGACTCTCCACAGCTATTTTTACTTGCTGATGTTCAGGGAATTTGACACTTCGCTGAAAGCATCTAAAAGGATTTCTTGCATTTTGCATTACAAAACTGAAAATAAAACACTGAGGGAGGAGAGAATGGAAGGAAGAGTAACAGCTGGTCTCTTTCAGGAAGATTATGTTGTTGAATCTAGCCAGCAAATTAGGGCTAATGATAAAAAAAACCCATTGCAGAAACGCAGTGGTGAATTTCAACAGACAGCAGTGAAGCTTCTTAGTTCCTTATTAAAAATATATTCTAATGAGAAACATAAAAAATACATAGGATGCCAGTTTGCACCAATTTTTCCCTACAGAAATATTTATTAGGGATGCCAAGGCAAAATCAGCTATGTAAAAGCCAAATAGAACAATATATCTTTGAACAGAGGACTAACACTGATAGTAGAAGGCCTAAAGCATTTAAATATGTGTTCAACCCTTAGCTACAGAAAAATAATTTCAGACCATGCTTGTCAGATTTTAAAGTTAAGCAGGGTCAGGTCAGGTCAAAGCTTGAATGAGAAAACATGGAGAATTTTCTTAGTGTTGCCTGAAATAGCACTGATGACCCGGGAGACTCGTCCATCACTCAGGACTGAAAGAAAGCATCAGCGCTTCAAGCCTGTCAAGTACCAGATTCTAGGATTGCAAACATTCCTTGAAGCTCCCAAGAATGAACTAATATTTGAAGAACTCTATTTTTTTTTTTTGCCTTTATCCATACCACTATCCTCAAAAGCATTCTGCAGCTTAGCACCTATGTAAGTGTCAGCTCCTGCTGAATGAATCAGCATGAGCACAACTGCCATGCATAGGAAGGTACAGGCAGTATGCAGAAAGCTTTGCACACTCTCCTTGAATTAAAGCATATGCTTTATCATACCCACTGCAAATGGAAGCTACTGTTAATTTTGTTTGGCTGTGCCTGCCTGCCATCCCAAGCAGACAATTTCTACACTGTTGTCAGGATAATGCCAATCATCTTAACAGATGCTTGCGCTTTTATCTGTGCTCTGCATCACATTCCTCGAAGAGAAGGCTGCCAGAAACAAACAGGTTTTCTGAAAGTACATAAGGGAACAATGGACAATAGAAGCTGTTCTATACCACTGGGTATAAACAAGAACAAAACCCAGTTCACATGGAACAAAAAACACCGTTTATCAAGATGTAAGTCAGTGGCTGGCAGGTTGCAGATGACATTTGAGATCTGACAAAGCACTAGAGCAGGCTGCAGACATTGAGTTTGTCAAAAAGAGGCACCGCTGGAGCTGGATGGAGCTCTTGGTACAGTCCAGGTTGATTCTGTAAACAGTTTCAGAGAGAAAAAAGGGGAGAGAATTTTTGAATTTTAGAAAATTCAAGACATGTAATTTAAAAAAGTTTCCAAATAAACCATTTCAAATGTTCTTTTGAAATGATGCTTCAGGACTGTCGATTGGCATTTCAGTTTTCCAAATACTGGATTAGGAAAAGGATATAAATTTAAAAGACATTAAATCTCATTGGCAGATAAGATGCCTGTTCCCTCTAAGGCAGGCAGGATGCTTAGAAAGTATATAAGGAACAAGAGAAAACATTTCTGTCCTCTCCATACCCAAAGTGCTTTTATATCCTCCCTCCCCTGCTGCCTTCCTGCATGCTTTCAGACCCCAACGCCTGGTCCTGTTGGAGGACATGGCGAGAAAGAGAGGAAGGGAAGTACTTGCCAGAGCTGGATGGGAAGGGGAGGTAGTGTCAGCAACAGAGTTGTTATTTTTGGCTTACGAGTTCTTAAAAGTATTCTTTCAGTTGATGATTTGTTATGATTAAAAACCAAAGCTAAAAGATGTGCTTAAAAATAAGCTCAGCTAAATGCAATTAGAAAAGTTTTAAAGATGCCTCTTCTCCCTGCTGCCCCTGAGAAAGAAGAAATCGGTGCCGTTGAGATAAAGTGGTCAAACTCATCTGCTTGCCATTTAGGAGAAATGCTTCAGCATCCACATGCCTATAAGCAAGCAAACTCTGTTTCACTGTGCTTGCTTCCCAACACTGCTGAAAATTAAATAAAGGTTTGGTTTATGGATCTTGTACAATATTTCATTTTACCACATTTTTTCTCCAAGGTAGACCCAAAATATTTCCCCTACAATTTCTTTTGCTTTAGCCCCCTAACTGAAATATCAAATAATTCACGCCATTCTACAAGCATATGACTAAGAAACAAATACCTTAGAGCTAACTGCTTCTTTGACTGTTCTCAGTGTTTTCAGGAAATTGTTAACAAAGAAAGATAACAAATAATTTTAATCTAAGCATTATTCTCCATTGTTGCAAGAACAATGTGACTACCTTGCATGCTTCCTACTTAAAACACCTAGTGAACTTCACCTAGGTACCAAAGCAACCCCAAGAATTAGACAAGGACTGCATGTACTTTGCAATTTACACCTGGAGAAGCCAAGATGAGAAGAAGGAATGAGTCATTAGAAAAATTAGGAATGAATCACAGTCACACTGGAAAATGAATGGTGTATAATACTCAAAGATTTTGATCTTTTGACAAGAACAGTAGGTAATATTTCCTGGAATTTACCAAAATATTTGCATACAAATAAACATACCAACTTGCTGTGTCCCCATCTCAACAAGTGCAAGTTTGTAAGAGTTACTCATAAAAAATTGTATCCGTACTTCTGTATCTCTTTCTCATATTACTCTTGCTGCTGCTTAAAACATTAATGAGCTGAAGAGAAAGTGAGGAGTTCTCTTTTTTCTATGGGAAGGCTCTATAATATGATATAGTACTACTAGAAAAAATAAGAATTAAATCCCAGCATGCTATGTTATCCTCTTAGCTCATTGGAATATACTTTTCTCACCATGGTTACAGGCAACACCACCAACTCAGACGCTCAGGTGGTGTAAATCAGTATTGCTGCACTCACTGAAGCAGAACAGAGACAATTTCTATCTCAGCTGGACATGAGGTCCAGTTCGTCTGATATAAGCTTTCACAAGTTCTCTATGGAAAAGCAAATTACTGTAGTGTTCATATTCCAGTGATTAACTAATGGGCATTTATTCATAAGTATCAATAGTCTCTAAAGCATCTCCTTTCACACTTCAGAAGTTTTCTTTGACTGATATTGGTGTGGTGTCTGTCACATCAGTGCTGGCATGTGCCTATCCTCACTAGCCAGCGTATGCAAGATTCCACAGTTACTCTCCGATTTCACAAATAGAAATAACTGGTGACTTTGTGGTTTCTTTGGCAAACATTGACCTTTTACTGCAAGTCTTTTGACTGAAAATTAACATAATGAGGGAGGTGTTAAACAGCCAAATAACATAATTGCTTAGTATGATTATCCAAAACAGCAGCAACTGGGGAGTATTAAGTTTCAAGACAAAGACAAGATGCTAAGCCCATTGGTTAAAACCTGTACGACTCAGCAGGTGAATAGGCCGCCTGGGTTTTGAAAACAACTGGCCACGCAGCAGTTTGTCTTGGAACTGGAAGAAGATGCTGGATGCTCAATGCTTTCAGGGAAAAGGACTGGAAGGGCAAAGGAAATCCTTGTTTCTGCTAGAGGATGGACAGCTCAGCCAAGCATACCCTGCATGGCGATACCGTCAAAGCAGGAGAATAACAGAAAGAGTAAATGTCTCCCTTTGTTATTACTTCCCTCTTGAGCACTGCTACACAGATGGGGGAATATCCTATAAAGAAGATTATATACCAGGGAAAGTGATGCTCTCAGTGGGTCTGTTTCTGAAGTCATACTGCATTCAGAGAATTCTGAGCAGTTGCAAAATACAGCTCTGAGGCTCCCATACCAGCAAAATCCCTGTTTGACTGTCAGGTGGAGGATTAAAACTACCTCTGTAAGTGTCATGGTTTGGGCAAACAGGACAGTAAGCAAACCCAAATGTTAAGGACATTTTTGTGATCGGTGGATTCTGATGGTCAAAGCAGCAGGTACTTGTGCAGTCAGAGAGACTTGTATCACTAAGATCCATAGGGATTCCCTTTCCTACTTCTAATTGTTTTCATTGGATCACATGGCTGAAAGCTTTGGCTTACTTAAAAAAAAAAAAGCCTCCACACCGTATTTAAGGGAAAAATGACTATCTGCAACATACCACTATTCAAATGTCAGCTATCAAATGACTAATTCTGTTTTTTCCATATGAAAAACCACATTTGCACAAAGGAAGGCAACCGACTGCTTTCTTTCAAAACTCTACACTCTTTAAGAACCACAAAAAAATCTCACTTGATCTATCAAGAATTATATTTTATGAGCATCGATTTTATAGCCCTGAGGTGGAGTCAGGAGTGGGCTGGAAAAAATTACAGAGACCCATACATTGCACACCAACAGGCTCTCATTGTCAGCAGTTTTCAAACACTGGAGTTCAACTGGATTTGGTGGTGCCACATCAGTAGGAGTGAGGAGGGAGGCAGGGTCTCTGCAGGCAGACTGTTCCTCAGGAAACACCCACACAAGTAGTTAGGTCCGAGATCTTGTCACAGGAATCATATTAGATTTGGCTGACCTCTGCCACTGTTAATGAGGAAATTGGGGCGATATTGGGACAGCAAAGCTTTTTCTATTTTTAGGGTGTTTTGGTCAATGTCTGCCTCAAAGGGTTCTCACTGGCAGCAAAAGATCAACTCTGCCAGGAGAAGGAAGAGTGTCTTCAGGAAATCAGACAGATCAGTGTGCTGTGAATACAGAGCTGAGTGGAGTGCAATGGAGATGCATGTCTATTTACCTCATATAGTGGGTAAAAAGAGTAAGGACGCCAAAATAAACCAGACATGCTGTGCTTAAAAGCTAAAGTGTTTGCAGAAGAAGCATGGCCAGATTATGTAACAATATAAAGTATTGTTCTTCTGTGCAGAGTATACAAATCTAGAGCCTCAGAAAATCACAATTCGTTGTGAGTATAAAAAAGAGGGAAGAGAAGCTCCCCTCTTTTCAGGAGGAACAGGACTGCAACTAGAAGCTCAGGGGTCTGCCTATGAAATAATTGTAAGCTCTCTGGATTACCTTGGCTTTAGGGAAAATGCTGACAGACTGAAAATAAATGATCGGTCAAACCTCTTCCCTAATTCATTAAGATACTTAGTCTTCTTCTGGTATCTATATCCCAGCCACACATATAGATAGCTACGCACCACCTGCTGGGCAGACAGCAAGGCAGGTACAAGCAAGGAAGAAAATCTATTTCCCTTCTCTTTGCCTTCTGCTCTTTTTTCCTTCACACATCTTTTTTTTTTTTTTTCCTCTTTTTCCTCACTATTCTTTATCCATTCCCCACAATCCTTTCTAGGTCTTCCTGATTCCTGGTAGAAGCTGGACTGACTACCAGCATCCAGGCTCCCTCTGTTCTGAAGCAACTCACCTCTGCTTGCATTTGACTCCAGTGATGCTGCTGTGAAGAATTTCTACTTTGAAACTGCCCCGGTGAGTGGACATATGTTTAAAGCAGCCTGGGGCAGCCTGGAAACAGTTTGGGAAGTAATACTGGCACTCCACATACCTGGCCCTGTTTCTGCTGTCAGGGGTAACTCAGGTCCACTTGTATGGTGCAATGGTTCAGTGAAGGTGGGTCTCCAAGCCCAGCTGCTGTTTTCAATCACCGTATGACTAGACTGCCCTGGCTGGGAGGACCATACCTACTGCTCAGCGTGCCACTAGAAGTTTAGAGACCCAGTCTCAAACAAGGGCACAAGTTTTACTAGTGCTGATAGTGCTACTGCCAGGTTGGGGACAGTGGGAAAGCGTGGGGAAAGCCTGCTCAGGTGAGAGCTGCCATTCTTAAACTGCTGGAGAGAAAAGCGAGTCCCATCCCCACAGAACCCCAAAGCACCAGCTGAAAAACAACAGCACTATGCAGATCTGAGATGACCTGGAAAGGCTGGAAGGAGAAACTAGCAGTCACAATATTTGATAGAGGTTTTGCACTGAAAGACATTCAGATGAGCCCTACCATCACCTGTGATAAGTCAGGGCCTGAAATCTTATTTCTTGTCTTACAAGCAGTCCTTGTACAAGCTACAAGCTTGATGTCTCAGACCACCTGTTGCCATCTGTGGCTTTTGCACTAAGTTCTCCTAGCGTTAACTAACAGCAAGGCAACAAGCTTTCATCAGCGATCAGTACAAAAAAGATACCCAGGAATAGCACGTGATCAGACAGTTGGAAAAAAACACAAAGCGACATTGCTACTGATATTGGAGACCCTATCTCAATGGGTGGCTGGGCAGATGTGCAGTGAGATCTGGGAGGGACTATGTGGGTGGCCCATGGTGGGGTTTATGGCCTGCTTGCACACCAGGTAGGGAAGTACCTGCCACACAGTAGTCTACAGGCATACTACCTGGAGTAGAGAAGACACTCCATAAAATGGAGTAGGTTATCATTGACACCACTTACAGATGGGGAAGTGTGTTGCTCATGTTGGTTTCAGAGTATGTCGTTCTCTGCCCCAGCTCCCATGGGGCCACCCAAACCACTGAAACATTCCTTGGTAGTAACAGTGCAGAGTGAACTGGCTCCAGTTCATCTGGTCTGGACAGCGGAGTGGGATACAATAACCAGGCTGCTTCCAAAATGTAATCTCAGGGATGAAATACCACACACAAAGTGTTCACACCGGCTTTATTAGGGCACTGAGGGGTCTGCCAGACAGGATGAGTCAAACATGCCTGAAGTGTTAAGAAGTAGCTTTTCAAATCGACACCCTCCTTCTTAAGGAAATTAATGGATTAAAAATTAAAACAATCTTGTTCTTCTTTGCATAAGGAACTGTCCTGGCTGGGAAGCATTGGGAAAGCTGGCTGGATGACAAGTTGGCCACAGAGCAATAAAAACTGAAGCTATGTAAGGACTTGTCCCCCAGCCTGCAAAAACTCTAGCCACTAGGAATGAGCTTTTACCAGGGACCAAGTCACCTTGAGACCTGCCATGTCTCCATGTTTCTATGTGTACTGGATTAAAACTTTTTTTATTAAGTCCCAGCCCTGTCGAGCTCAATGCAAATACTTTTGCTGGTGTTAGTAGGCCTTTAGGTTAGTACTATTATTTGCGTTTCCATTCAAGGCACTGAGTTTGTGGCATCTGCTTCATCAAGGACCCTAGCTTTGATGGTCTTTTTGACGTTCTCCTCACTCAAAAGCCCTCCTGTACTTTCCCAGGTCCTCTCAACCACTGCAATGCTCCCAAGCACCTGAGTGCCAAGCCAACAGCCCAGCCTTCAAAGCCCATTCTTCCAAACTCTGTGGCAAAACCTACAGGATACATAAAATACTAACCTTATTAACTATTACAGAAACACATCACCAAAGCATTCAAAACCTAGAGGTAGTTCTACATAATGTTCGTTTTGCAGCCTGGCTCACCACACCTCATCTCAGTCTACCATTTCATGCTTTCCTCAATATTCATCACACCTATTTCCTATCCCATTGGGCTGTGCTTGTTTCTAAACTGCCTGCACAGTGAGAAGCGCAGCACTTCTGTTACCCTGGGCAAATAAATGATAATGATAAAGCAACAGAGAACTGGCAGAGAGTCCTCAAGAAAAAGCTGCAATGAGGCAACTTGTTCAGATACGAGAAAAACAAAACAACACAGCTTCTAAGAGGTGTGTGAAATCGATAATTTCCAACTTCTAAGGGGTAAAGAGCCACAACAGCGAACATAATACACTGCGTACTCCACAGCCTCCAGGTTGCCGTGAGAGGTGTGGTAAACCTTGTTGTGGCACAAGGCCCATGCCAATCCCAGCTGTGCTCTGCACAGCTGGCATGGGGAAGTGTAGGTGCTAGTCCGGCAGTTCCTATTGGTCTGAGCCATCATTGAGAGGTCACTATCAGACAGCACAGAGAGAGAAAGCTGGACCCTCTGGAGAGCAGCATGATGATGGCCATCTTGTGTGCCAGCTGTTGTAGTTGTCCCCTCCTTTGCCTGGTTTGAGGTAAATGGGTCTCCCCTAGATCTGACAATCTGGTTCATGGACTAAGGCAGAGATAGACCTTCTGAAGGAAGAAGGGAAAGGTGTGAGACAAGGCCTTTCTGTGACCAGGTCTGGATGGCTGCATATTATTCTGGTCACCTGTGTTTCTGAAAGATGGTTTCAAACCAGAAAGGAAGCAAGAGAAGGCTGAAAAGGACAGTGAGGGTATTGAGAACCTAATTTGTGAGAAGAGGCTAGATAGACAAGCTAGGTTTGTTCAGCAAGGGCTAAGGGGAAAAAAAGTACCATCTATAAATACATTGAGGAAAAACCACATCACCAAGGGTTTGGTAATTGTTTAGATTAAAAAGCAATGTTGGCACAAGTGAGATATCAACCGCCGATAAAGAACTTCAGCTGAAAATCAGAAGTTTCCAAACCATTAGAATAATCACGTTCAGGGGCAGCTTTGCAAAGGGGGAATCAGGTAGAGGATGGGCATGAGACCAAGCCATCTGAGTCTTTTTAAGATAGTGTTCAATAAATGAGTAACAGTAATTATTATATGAGGTAATGTCTGCAGTAGCTGAGAGGAGGGAATTTAATGATTCAGGTGGTCCCTTCCATCCTACGTTACTATGCACGCGCAGCCAACATTATTCTCTATCCACAGCCAACAGAAAAAAGAGAGGTCCCCATTACTTCTAATGCAAGTGCTTTAATAATAGCAGAACAGTTAAAATCGTGAAAGCTATGAAAATAGCTAGCATGAGCCAGAGGTAATTTAGCAAGCGCAGCAGCACCTGTGTAAGATCAATGCAAGACAGGAATCCAATCCAGATGTAAAAGCGACTATCAACAGGGGGTATTGATTTACAGGAAGCAGCAGCTTTCTGCACAGCAATGGTGTGAACTTACTACAGCTGCAACTTCGTAAGTAATCTGAAAAGCAAAGCCGTACAAAACGCATTTGCAAATGCACCTTTTAATATAGGCAGTAGGAATGACAGCCATGTGACTATGACAGCAGGAGGGCTCTAAAGCCATCGCTCGCTTCTAGTAATGTTAAAGGCAGCACATAAAAAAGCACCAGATGCTCAACCAGAATAATAACAATGATGCTGTGGACAGTTCTCATTAATCGAGGATTCACTTGGTGAAAGAAAGGTATATTACCATTACTGGAAGAATCTTAAGTGTTTGCACAGGCAAATGAGAAAAACAGATCAGTGTGGATGAATATAAATGATATTCCTAGAGAGTAAGGCTCTGAGGGGACTGAGTTACAAACAACAACCATGAAGTTACTGATGAGCAGCCTGCTGAAGCCAAAAAGGATTAGTAAAGCTGCATAAATCAGTGAAGAAGCAAATTGCATCAGAAAAACAAAAGTCAAAACTGTATGATGTTTTTCTTCTATTTCACTACTTTTATTCAGCATTCTGACATACACTGGTTGTAAACGTGCTGCTGCAGCGTCTGATCACCAGTCTCTAAATGAACCATGTCACAGAATGAGATAATTTTTTTCACTAAAACCTAAGAATTTAAATGCTGCAAATCTCTTGAGGGACACCACGTGCCACTGCCCTGGAAGTGAAGCCCTATCTGGGGAGCTGCTTTTCTCTTTCAGCAAGCTGAAGCCAGGGGCATGAAAGCATTTTCTTTAGCACCATCCCTTTGAGTTCCTCAGCCTCCTTTGACCTGTACGAAAGCTGAATTATAGTCTCCTCCCTATGCTCAAATAACTTGCATAGTTTTGTTGTAGTTGTTTTTGTTTTTTCTTTGCTGTACTTTTGGCTGACTGACAGTTGTTTTGCTTTGGCAGATAGGGGTGAAGATCTGGTTTGAGGCTCCCAGTTCTGACAGATTATCTCTGAGGAAGCTTCTGGAGTTGGAAGCTTTAAATAGGTTCCCTTGAAAGAAATGACCAGAGTCTTGCATATGGATTTGCGGAAGCGAGAACACTAAACTGCAACACTTAACAGTGAACTTAGGCAAACGAATATTCTTCTAAGGCCAGTGTGACAGTTCAGACTCTTGCACGTGTGTATATCAATAAATACCTGGGATAAAGAAACACATCTCTACACACTGAAATTGAACAAACAAGCAAAAGTAATACAAGCTAAGGCTACTGCATTGTTCAGTGCACTTCCCACATTTGTTTTAATAATCATAGTTTGATTTCAGTAACACATACTATGCAAACTAATATGATCATTATTATATTCTGTGAATTAAGGAATTGTGTTGCTAAGAAACGATGAGGCATTGATCTGTGACTAGGAGACCAAATGGAGAGCATCCTGTTTGCTAACACGTATCCTATAGGGAGTAAGGCAGAGTCTACACCATCGCAGCATCATAATATATACTCAGGCTTCTTCACAGTATGTCTTTTCTAAAACTGTATTGCTTTAGTAGAAAGAACAGCCTTTATTAGTGTAATTGATCTGCCATGATAATTCAGGCATGAACATGAAGACAGCAGGTGAGGACAGCAGGTCCTTCACCGCACAGCCTGTAGATATGTGCACAGCTGCAAACTGATGAAATGGGCCTCACCACCCACATGAAAAAGAGAGGAGGGGCAGCATGCCTAAGCCTTCACTTCATGGATAGCTCCATGGAGAAAATGTGGTATCTGGCCTGCCTACATGGCTGTGGTTTTCCTCTTGCCCTGGTAATATTACTACACTGGCGATCTCCATTTGCCTGGCCACGTGAACAGCCCAGAAAGGACTATCACTTAGCAGCTTTTTTTTTTTTAGGCACACTATTGCCATGCAGGTAGAGGGCACCACTACCCACCAGTGTAATCCCACTGGTTTCTCCTCTGGATCCTCTTCTTCTTAGTAGCAGCTGCAGCCTCCTCTGATGAGCCCCTAAGTCTGTGCCACTCTGGCTGAAAAAGAGGAAGATTTTAGTTTCCTGGATGACCTGCTCCTGAATTCAATCTCAGAGCTCTCTGGCAGAGCTCACCCAACACTGGGAGAGGAGCAAGAGCTGAGCACTCATTCTGTGATATCTTGGAAGGGACAGGGTTTGTATGGTGAATAACTGAAGCAGGCTAAGAGGTCTTGGTTAGAGGCACAAGCCATCAAGGGAAAGAAAGGAAGCATCTGGATCCCTAGTGAATGCTAATGCCATCCTTCTCCTTCCTTCAGAGCAGAGAGCCTTGCCTTGCTTTAGGCTTGCACATTATGAACTCCCACAGCACAAGATATATTCCCAATCCCAGTGGCACAGGATAAACTATCATTCAAGGTGCTGACCACTGACAGCTCCCATTGACTTCAGTAAAAATTCAGTTGTCTAACTTGAAAACTCAGGACCACATGGCCTACCTTTTAAGTCTTCAATGAGTGATCACAAGAAAAGTACAGATTTTGTAGAACAGGGCCCCTGTAATTTAAATTACTAGAACAATAAGAGATTCTTTTACTCCATTTTGAATGCTGACTTTAAATATCCTCTTTACTGAAAAAATAAAGTCCTTATTAACCATGCTCTTTTTTAAATTCACTTGGCTTGCTTAATGAATTGTTGGGAACCTTAGAATTTAGAACTTGAATACTGTTTGATCCCACCTGAATTGAATGGCTCCTTCATTTTTCCCAGAGCTCTACTTCAAGAACATTTTCATTTATAAGGCACTATTTACTTAAGAAACTGTTATAGGAAAAATATTTTCTTGCAGCCTCAGGACTCCCTCTAGCGTCATTACAGTCAGGCTCTTTGGGGATCTGTATGGACCACTGCAGGTCTGTGTTTGCTTTCGATGAAGACTACAGATCATACAACCGTAACTGCTTATTTGTATCTGAGATGTTAAGAATCTTTGGTTCACTACGCTGCCGCTCCACTCAGGAAATCCAAGTTGAACACTTGCCATCTGATACAGTGTTAAATTAAAATTAAAATGTCAAATTAAAATGTAATTTTAATGCAATAAATGTGGGGTTAATATTGCTTTATCTAAAGACTATTAGTTTCTTCTATTTAGCTGGAGACCTTCACATTATTAGCACAGGACCTCTCCTGACTGCTTGCAGCCAGCATTCAATCTTTCCCATCAGAGTTATCCAGGTGTGTCTTCTGAGTGTTTGTTACTTATCCACAACAGTAATTTCAGCATAATTTAACCAAAACCAAAGAAATCTGACAGAATTTGTTTCAAAATACGTGGAGCGCTTTGTTTTTTAAATTGGTTGAAAACCTATGGGAACCCTAAGGAAGTCTTGGCTGCAGCAGCAATTCAGAGTATTGTTGGTTGAAAGTTGCATAGAAACTGATCTCTAAAGTGTTACCACATGAAACTCCTTTCTTCTCAGTGGAATATTTCTCCAACCAAATCCAATAAAAAAGAAACTGATGTGTACTGTATTATCGTGGTCAGTAACATCATGCATTCTGCTTTAACTAATACACTGATGCAAACAAGCAGATCTCCATCATTAATAGGATAGAACCTGTCAACTAGCTGAATGATTTTTCACATTTGTACAGACATACTCAGCACTGAGGTTGACTACTGGCTATGCAGCTGGCATACAGACACAAGGGAGGAAGAAAGAACACAAATCAGAACATATTACGTACTGGATTTCTGCCTGTCTGACTG